>CAUYLG010048701.1:0-17181 GCA_963573385.1 Cacajao melanocephalus
CCTGGGCAGTAGAACAAGAATCCTGTTCTCTCTCCCTCTTTTCCTTCCTCTTTCTTTCTCTCGTACAGTCTTTTTTTTTCTTTCTTTCACTCTCACTTTCTTTCCTCTCTTTTTCTTTCTTTCAAAAAAAAAAAAAAAAAAAGAAAGACAATCTTAAAAAAAAAAAACTCATCAAGTATATGTATCAGCACAGCAGCTAGTCTGGCAGCTATAAAAATATAATTATGCAAATTAGGTATGTGTTCCCTGAAGGGTCCTAATAGGATGATTGACCTATATATGGCTTAATTTGTTCTCATGCTTTCTCTTTATTGTCTTTCATTTGCACAAGAAATTAAAATCTGTTAAATTATATTGCTCCCCAATTACATATCAAAGGTGCTTTGTCATTCCATGTAAAAAATAATCAGTAGTTTTTTAATGGTATTTTCACTGATAATACAACTATGGTGCTGGAAGATAGCACAATTTCAAATCATACATTTGAATAATCTCTTCTTTAACCAACATATCACTTATGAAATGACAGTGAGTTTTAAAGGTATGTGGATGAGAGATCACAGATCACTGGGTTACATAGACAATTTATTTGCTAGTGTTTCTGATCATATGTATATAATGTCTCCTATTTGGACGTTCATTTTAGGAAACACTATTTGGTGTTAGCCACATGGGCATTCTACTGATTTAGCTTTTGGCATCACTAAAAAATCTTGATAGTGTTAAGATTTGATTTCACTAAGCAGATCAAAACTTAGTGCAAAGAAAAGTATCTTGCTTGCCTCTCAGTCATAAAAACAGTTTTCTCAAAGCCTAACTTACGTAAAGGATTCATTTTTTCTTATTATTCTGCTTAGCCTAAACAAAAATATGTTGTCAATACAGTTTGTTTCCAAAGTAAATTAAATGACTGTATGTTGTTTCATAAAGAGGAAAAATGCTTCCACTTTATGGAGATAGAAATACAGAATTTGAGTACTTTTAAATCCTCTTTCTCCTCAACTTACTAAAATTCTGGAAACTTTAACATTTATTGAAAGATGGGTCCAGTATTCTGGGATTGAACAGCTTCGTGACAAGGTTTCTTATAGGTCCCTTGCCTCTGTAGCACTGTTAAAAAAGAAACTGGGTTAGAAGTTGCTGTTCTTGGTCTACTGCTTTCTGACTTACATTTTATGATGCATTGTATATATAAGTAGAAAACAGGTAGAATCTATTATGACCCACTGATAATGGTAGGTCAGTGTTCTCAGGAACAATATATCAGTATCTTGCTGCACACTATGTCAAATGGCTAACTCACTGTGTCCGGAGGCTGCGGGCCAAGAATCCACGTTCTTTCCAATCATCATAAGGGATAGAGAATTGATATTCCAGTATACCTGGAGCTCTTGTGGAACATACTGCTTAGGAAGCTTTGTGCTAGGTGTTAGGTAGATCATTGCCCTTTTGCCACCCTCGCTATTGGAAGACTAACAGTCCCAGCAAGTGACATTTCTTTATGAATAGTAATCAACTTTGAAAACATTGAGCAGCATCTGTACTTAGGAGTAACCAGATTATTTAGACACAAATGAGGTTTTTCCACTAAATTACTATCGTCTTATTCTCTAAGAAGCTTAGTAACATCTCTGACATTTTTTTAAAAACTGATTTACAATCAAAATCTATACATTACAACAAATAGTCTTGTTTCATTTATTTAGTTTACATGGCTAAAATAATGGATGTGTTGATGATTAGTCCCCAGACTGCATTCAAAAAGTGAAGTACACATGCTAATGAAAAAAATCCTTTTATCCTTCAGTAAATTGCTCAACATTTGAAGACTAGATGGCCCAAAACACCAAAATGAAGACCAATGACAAATTTACTGGAATTATAGTTTTCTTCTATTTCTTAGTTTATAGTAAATAATTATTCCTTTAATATGACTTCTAGTGCCATTTTAAAGATCATCTCTTCATTATTTTCTAGTCACAGTCAAGAGAGTTTAGCAATAAGTATTGTTTGAATAAGTTTATCTTTTGAATACTAATTTCAGAGGTAGCCTTTCCCCTTGAATTATTATATTTACTAATCATTACCATTTCTAATTAGTAATTGTTTCTGAAGGTGATAATATTTCTAACGTGAGTTATTTTCCTACTGGGTCTGTTATACCCCTCCTGCCAAAATACAACTGAAGAACAAAATAAAATATTTTAATTCAATTAATATTTCACAGACTTGTTGGTCAGGGATTGTGTGCATTCCTACGTGGCACAAGTTCATCAACCCTAGTTATGCCTAGTGTTCCATTATTGGAACACTAAGCATGTAAGAGTTATTTATATCCTACTGCTTAAGGTCATCACCAAGGTCTGATTGCAAATACTCCAGAAATTGCAACCCCAGGCATAAATGGGGTAATAGACCCTAATTAAAAACAACAACAGTAATAGCAAAACATCTTTTTGACTGTCTCACTGGTGTTTAGAATTCTAGCTATCACTACACTGCTTTGTTCCAAAATGTTTAATTAAATGTACCCTGTTTTGTGTAAATGCATAGCCAATACAGATGACAAAAAATAAGTCTTGTTGGATTTATTGCATCTATTTGCATTTATTTTTAAATTACTTTTTGATTATTATTATCTTTATTGTGGAAAAAACGCAACACAAATTCAACTCCCTTAACAAATTTGTAAGCAAGCAACACAGTTTTTTTTTTTTTTTTTTTTACAAACAAGCAGCCAACCAATATTTTATTTAAAGCTGTGAAATGCTATGCAATTGCTGAGGAGTGATTTACTTCCAATTCTGTGGTCACTTTTAAAACAGGTGTAATATGATACTGAGAAAAATGTATGTGTTGTGGATTTGGGGTGGAGAGTTCTGTAAATATTTGTTAAGTTTACTTGCTCCAAGTCTGAGTTCAAGTCCTGGATATCCTGGTTAATTTTCTATCTCGTTGATCTGTCTAATATTGACAGGATAATGTTAAAGTCTCCCACTATTACTGTATTTCTACTTTTTGAGACAGTTTTGCTCTGTCACCCAGGCTGAAATGCAGTGGTGCCATCTCGGCTTACTTGGCTCACTGCAACCTGTGCCTCCCGGGTTCAAGCTATCCTTGTGCCTCAGTCACCCAAGTAGCTGGAATTACAGTCATGAGTCACCATGCCTGGCTAATTTTTGTGTTTTTAGTAGTGATGAGCTTCATCATGTTGCCAAGGCTGGTCTGGAACTCCTGGCCTCAAGTGATCCGCCCAACTCAGCCTCCCAAATTGCTGGGATTACAGATGTGAGCCACTGTGCCCAGCCCACAATCACTTTTAAAATAAAGCAAGAGCCTTTTATACTTGTGGAAGACTTCTTTGAGCTCTGTTTAACTTCTGTAAAGATGTCTGCAAAGAATTACACTGTCCAAACTCCCTATTTTGGCTAGCCATGCTGACTTTGGTATGATGTCCCCTTAAGGCTGTCTAGACTCTGGTTCTCTTGGTAGCCACCACTCATCAGTATAAGTCCTTGGATCTCTTCTTTCTCAGGGGGATTTACTAAACCTATGCTGCCCAAGAGTAAGTGATTTGATCTAGAAAGCCTGCAGCTTCCTTAAACTTTTCTAGGTAGCTAGATTTACTTAACTTTCTCAATGAGCTTGATTTGACCATATTGGATAAGCTACTGAACTGACAGCTGCCATTGCAGGGATGCGGATGATGCCTCCTAATTATTAAGATTCCTCCTCTTGATCATGACTGGAAAGAATTCCTAAACAAAGTATATGAAGTTGTATGTTAAAAAAATGGATTTAAATATGTGTGAAAGAGCAGTAAGGTAAATTCCCAAACCAAGGACAAAGAGATAAGTATATCCACATTCTATAGAAAACACAAACTTGCTGCCAGTAATTTCTTCAAGAATTGATTGAAGGGCAAAAACTTCTGAGAAAGTGACTCACCATGCCATCTAGCTTATAAGCAGAAGACAAAACTAGAGAAATACTGGTTAAAGAAGGATACATTAAAATAATGAGTCCTTTACCTAGGGGAGAGTGCTGTGCTGTGGGGGTTAAGAGGCTTAAAAACTTCAACTTTATGAAAGTAAGTCTTATCTATAATAAATACACCATGTTAAATATACAATGTGATGAGTGTTGCTAAATATTGACACCTAAATAATCTCTCCCATAATGAATATGTATATTTCTATTATCCCCCAAATTGCCTCATCTGTCTTTGTAGTAAATCTCACTCTACTATATATCCTAGGCAACAGTTAATTTGTTTTCTGTCAATATAGTTTTTTTTCTATTCAAAAATTTTATTTAAATGGAATCATGCAGTGTGTGTTTTTTAGTGTCTGCCTTTTTGCGCTTAGTATAATGTTTTTCAGATTCATCAATATCGTCACCTATGTTAGTGTTTATTCCATTTTATCGCTAAACAGTATTCTTTTCAATAGATATACCACAATATAGTTAATCATTTACCTAGTGATAGATATTTGTGTTGTTTCCAGTTTGGAGCAATTATAAATAAAGCTGCTATAAATATTCATATACAAGTGTTTTGTGAACATATGCTTTCATTTATCTGTGTAAATATACTGGAATAGCAATATTGTATGTCACGTGTATGGTTAACTTTATAAAAAACTGTCAAAATGTTGCCAAAAATGGTGTGCTATTTTACATGTCAACCAGTAATACATGAAAGTTACAGTTGTTCCACCTTCTCTGTAACATTTGATAGATACCATTAATTTAAAATTTTAGCATTTCGGTCATGTTAAGAGTATCTTTGGGTGATTTTAATTTGCATGTCCCTAATGACCAATCATGTTGGGTAGCATTTCATGTTCCTACTGCCCATTCAAATATTTTCATGTGATAATCTGTTCAAATCTTTTCTCTATTTTTAAATTGGATTGACTTCTTTTTTTTTTGAGGTGTAAGAGTTTTTAAAATATTCTGTGTACAAGTCCATTATCAGATAAACATATTGTGCATATTTTTTCATTTCCTTAATGGTATATTTTGAGGAATGGAGGTTTTTAATTTTGATGAAACCCAATTTATCATTTTTTTAATGTACTTTATAAGTTCTAATAATTATTTGTCTACCTTATGTATATATGTTCTTCCAAAGGTTTTACAGCTTTACAATTTTAGGTGTGTGATTTATTTTGAATTAATGTTTAGAATGGCTCATTCCAGAATCATTTGTTGACGAGTCTAGACTTTTCCCATTGAATTACCTTGGAACTGTTGAATGGGATGCTGTTTGGGTATATTTCTGAACTTTGTTTTGTTCAAGTGATGAGTATAAAAATACTTATGCTATTGCCATATTTTCTTGACAAGTCTTGGAATCAGTTGGTACAAATCTTCTTTGGTTTTTAGAGCAGGTGGCATAAATTTATTCTTATTTTCCAAAATGTTTTGACTATTCTAAGTAATTTTGATTTCCTTATAAATATAAAGTCAGCTTGTCTATTTCTTTAAAACTGTTGATGTTTTATCTAGGAGAATTGACATCTTAATGATGTTGAGGCTTAATAATACTGATCCAATAAATTGGTATGTCTTTTTATTTCTTTAGTTCTCCTTTAGTACATCTCAGCAATGTCTTATGGTCTTCAGTGTAGAGGTCTTGGGCATTTAAAAATTAGCTGTAAATATTTTCATGTTTCTGGATGCTATAGGAAATGATAATAAAAATTTTATTTTCCAGCATATAGAATTACAATTGCTTTTTGGATTTGTTTACTAAAACTTTGGTAAATTCATTTAGTTTTAGTACCCGTTTTGTAGTTTTCTTTCTATATACACAACCCTGTCTTCTGAGATTAATGACAATTTTTTCTTCCCTTTCCATTTCATATGCTTTTATTTTTTCTCTTCTTGCTTAATTATATTTACTAGTACTACCGATAGAATATGGAATAAAAGTGGTGAGAACAGACTTAAATTGCCTTGTTCTCAATCTTAGGGAAAAATCATTCAGTCTTTCACTATTAAGTTTGTGACAGCTGCAGGCTTTTCATAGAGGCCCTGTGTCAAGTTCAGGGTGTTTTATTTCATTCTTAGTTTGCTATTAACAACAAATTTATATAAATGGGTGTTAAGTATGAACAAATACATATATGAAGATCATCATATTTCCCCATTTTATTTTGTTAATATGGGGAATAACATTATTTTTTAATTGTTAAGGCATCTTTGAATTCTTGAAACAAATGCCACTTTGATACGGTATAGTATCTTTTTTTATGTATTGTAGAGTCAATTTGATGTTTTTAAAGGACATAGACTGGTTTGCAATTTTCTTTTTCTGTAATGTTCATGTCTGGTTTTGGTATTAGTGCAATTCTGACTTCATTGAAGCATTTGGGAAGTGTTCCATTCTCTTCTGTTCTCTGAAATAATTTGTATAGGATTGGTATTATATTTTTCTTCAAATTTCTGATAGACTACAGGTGAAACTATGTGAATCTGAAGTATCTGTGGGAAAGATTTTAACTATTATTTTAACTTTTTAATAGGTATGTGAGTATTCACATCTTTGATATCTTCATGTTTCAATTCTGGTAATTATATCTTTCAGAGAATTTGTTTATTATGCTGACCTGGAGTAAAGTTGTTCAAAATGTTCCCCTAATATTTAATGTCTGTAGGATCCATAGTGATATGCCACCTTTCGTTACTGCCATAGGTCATTTGTGCTTTCCTTGTTTCCTCTAGATTTATCTAGTTAGAAGTTTATCAGTTTTAATGATTTTTTCTAAATAAGAGACTGACTTCATTAATTTTCCATTTTTATTAATTTTTAAATTTATATTTTCTGAATTTGCTCCTCTGTAAGCTTTTTAGGATTAAAGCTTAGATCATTGATTTTTATAGTTTTCTTAGTTTTAATGGAAATATTTGAAGGTTTCCCTGTGCTGCTTTATTTATATCCTGTAACTATGAATTCTTCTTTGACCCATGGGTCATTTAGAAGAACAATGTTAATTTCAAAGTATTTGACAGTATTCCATGGAAATATAAACAATGATTTTTCACTTAATTATATCATACTAGAGAACCTGTTCTGTGTGACTTTAGTCTTTTTATTTATTGAAATTGCTTTTATGGTCCAGAAGAACTACCTGTCTCAGTGAATGTTACATATGTATTTGAACTATGGTTGGAAAAAGATATTCTATGAAAGCCAATTAGGTCACATTACTTAAAAGTGTGATTCAATTCTTCTTTGCATTTAATGACTTTAAAAAATTACTATTTCTAACAATTACTGAAAGAGAAACTGTTTAAATTTCCATTCAGAAATGGTGCTAAATTGCCTACCCCTTTTATTGCTGTGGAATTTCTCTTTTTATTCCTGGTAAATTTTTTTTTTCTAAAATCTTTCTTTTGGCCAGGATCAGTGACTCATGCCTGTAATCCCAGCACTTTGGGAGGTCAAGGCAGTTGGATCGTTTGAGGTCATGTGTTTGAGACCAGCCTGGCCAATGGTGAAAACCCGTATCTACTAAAAATACAAACATTAGCTGGGTGTGGTGGTGCATGCCTGTAATGCCAGCTACTTGGGAGGCTGAGTCAGGAGAATCAATTGAACCCAGGAGACAGAAATTGCAGTGAGCTGAGATGGTGCTACACATGCTAGCCTGGGCAACAAAATGAGACTTTGATTCAAAATCAAAAAACAACTTTCTTTGTCTGACATTAATATAATAACTCTTGATTTCTTATGATTAGTGTTTTTGTGGTATACCTTTGTTCATCATTTTACTTTTAATCTATGCATCTCTTTGTATTTAAAAAGTATTTATTGTAGGCAGGCATATATTTTGGTCTTGCTTTTGATCCAGTGTAATAATATATAGCTTTTAAATTGGTGCATTTGGTCTACTTAGATTTAGTGTAAAATTTGATATAGTTGAGTTTAAGTATACAATAATATTTTCTATTTGTACCATTGCTTTTTGTTGTTGCTCCTTTGTCTGTCTTTTTTTGCCTCTTCTTGAATTATTTTTTGCATTTCATTTTCTATTCATTATTGAACTATGTTACAATCCTTTGTTTCGTTTAAAAAATAGATTGTTTTTGGATTTAAAATTATTCAGAAGCTGTCTCGAAATAATACTTCACATTTTGTAAGAACCTTAAGAAAGCTTACTTCTAATTTCATCTTCCATCCATTATGTAATTGTTGTCATACCATTTATTTCTACATATATTATAGTCCTCTAATTATTTATTTCTTCATTATTTATCTTTTAAATAAATTACATGTGAATAAGATGTCATTTATATTCACATACATAATTAACATTTCTGAAGCTCTTCATGCTTTATGCAGATCAAAGTTGCCATTTATGATCATTATTTTTTCTTTCCAAATAACTTTTTTTCCATTCCTTGAAGTGCATATCTGCTGATGACATGTTTTTCAGCTTTTATTTGTCTGAAAATGATGCTTTCTCTTAATATTTCTTTTGCTGATTTTTAAATTCTACGATGACAATTTTTTGTTTGTTTGTTGTGATAGCACTTTGAGATGTTCTATTTTCTTCTGGCTAGCATTATTTTTTAACAAGTCCCGAGTCATTCTTGTCTTTTATCATGTGCATGGGATATGTCTTTTTTTTCTGTAATTGCTTTTAAGATTTGCTCTTTTTTTATAATGGCATACCTTGATGTAGTTTACTTCATACTTCATTTTTTTTTCTTGCTTTTGAATGACTGAAATTCTTGGATATGCAGGTTTATAGTTTTCTTCAAATATGGAAAGTCTCTGGATATTATTTCTTCCTATGTATTTCCCTGCTGATATCCCTTTCATCATTTCATGTATATGTATGTTAGACCATTTAAAATTGTCCCAAAAGTCACCATGGATTTGTGTATTTCCCTTTTACTAATTTCTTCTCTGTGCTTCAGTTTGGAAGTTTTCTGTTGCTATGTGGTCATATGTACTGATTTCATTTTAGCCTTGTCTAATCTCCTGTTAAACTTATTCAGTGAATTTTTCATTTCTATCTAGGGTATTCTTTGCACCTGGTTTAGCTTTACTTCTAAGGTGCAAACCTTCTGAAGTCTCTACTGCTCTGAAAGGTTTTCTCCATTCTGGCTGATTGATACTTGAATACCTTCCAGTCCAGTTTGATCTCTGGAAATGGTGCGTTTTATAACTCTCTATTGGCTCTTTGCTTGGCCTTTGAAATTTAATACTATGTTTGATGGTTATTTAGAAACAGGCCCTAGGACCTCCCCACAGACCCCATGGAAGTTTCTGAAAGACTCCTTCTCTATATCTTATTCTTTTCTTTTCTGTATTTTGCCTGGCAAATTCTGGTGGCCTCAGCAAACCCAAACCTATTGCTTTTCTGTGGACCGTTCCTCCAGGGGCAAGGAAATCAATCAAAATAAAAAAACTCCTTACCACATTTATCTATAAACAGAATGTGCTGAATTGGAATAAATCTTGGGCTAATTTAACTGAGACATTGTGATTCTGGTCTCTGAACTTTTATCTATGAGTTCTGTGTCTTTCTCCCACCCTTTGCAGATTTTAATTACTATCTAGGGCCCAGCTAAGCTTTCATTTCATCTTGTAAGAATTTTCCTGACCACATCAGTGCACATTGATTCTTTCCTCCTAAATTCTTTTTTTTTTTGTCTTTTTGTTTTTTTTTTTCCTTTTTGTGGAGAACGGGGTCTCGCTATATTGCCCAGGCAGATCTCGAACTCCTGGGCTCAAGCTATCCTCCCGCCTCTGCCTCCCTAAGAGCTGGGATTACAGGCGTGAGCCACAGCGCCTGGCTCCTCCTAAATTCTTAAAGCATTTATGACTTGCAAATAATCGACCATGTATTATCTTGTTTCATATTCTGTATATTATTTTATATAGTGTTTTTCTTCCATCTTCATTGTGTAAAGGTAATTACTATTCATTTTTTTCTCTCATTCACTGAATAATTTATTAGGCATCTACTCTGTACAAAGCCCTGTGCTAAGAGATAATATATAATGGCAAAATAAACTGATATGGTCTCTGCCCTTATGCAGCATAGAGTGGCAGAACTATGCGTCAAGCATAATATATGCAAATGTATAATAATGTGATCAGTTACTTGATAGAAAGGACACCTGATTAATTAGGTGTCACCTAATATTCCTTTTTATAAAGCCCATAAAAACTAGGCTTTATTAAAAGGAATATTAGGTGACACTTGGTTAATTTTGGTGGTTAGAGAAAGTCTCTTTATCAAAGGGATAGTTGAGCTGAGACATGAAGTCTGGGAGGTAAAAGAGTATTTAAAAACAGAAGGACCGATATCCTCCAGAGTATAAGGCAAAGGTAAAGATGTACCAGAATAGAAGCTCTCAAACTTCACTGTTTATCAGAATCATTTGTGCACTTATTAAAAATGCAGATTTCTGGCCCTCAACCTCAGAGATTCTGAGTCAGACTTTCTGCATTTTTATAAGTAACCCAGTGATTCTTTCCGATGTAAGTAGCTGTAGCTTCTGTTTGTGAAATACAGGTCTAAGCAGTCAATGTTTTTTTTCCTTTTTTACAAACAGTTATTAGAGAAATGAAGCTGAGCAACTACAGGAGGAACAAGCAGGAATATAGATGGAATAGATAGATAGATAGATGGAATAAGGCACCTTTGGAACTATAAGAATTTGTTGTACAGTGGAATATGAAGTCCTGAAATATTAAAATTTTAGCTATTAAACTCTAAATTGCAAAAGTCTCAACTTGGTTTCTCAACATCAAGGAAAATGTAACATGAGTTACCTTTGAAGACATTTACTATGCCTTATAGAACTTCTCATCCTGCACAGTATTTTGTATAGTACTTGTCACAGAATTGGTGATTTATAAATATTGAATGCATGAATGAATACATTAATGAATATTTTATGAATGCCTCTTATCTTGCTCTAATATTTCCCAGCACTCTTATCACTTTCTACCACACAGCTTGAAGGAGAATGAGGGTCTTGATAGCTCTAATGACTGGTATATTGCCTCTTGAAATAATTTGAATACAATAATATCTGGAAGAGCGCAATGATCAACCTAAAGAAAATTATCTTTAATCTATATTTTCTTAGCATTTCATAAATATTTTTATTATGCACATACATAAAAGTAACAAAAACATAGTCTAGTATATGTTATTTGTTTCTAACTGAATGTCAGCTCCTCGAGGGCAGGAAGGATGCCTTTATTTATCTTTAAAATGTGTAGAGTCATCCATGGTGTCTTTCTTGGTTAGTGCTTGAAGAAATTTATGTTGAACTGAGTTTAATTACAATGTAATATTGTAAGTATTTTGGCACTTGGATTGGAACAATATTTGAGATTTAAAAAAACCTTCTTACTACTTCTTAGTTCTTAAAATTGTACTATTTTATGTCTTCCTATTTACAGTGGAATAGAAAGGCACAGAAGTTGAATGCACCAGAAGTATTTATGAGAGAGGAGAGAGAAGAGTGCTCCACAATTCTAGAGTTAGGATTTGAGATAGGAACAGGGTTATATAAAAGATCCCGGGGTGCCACATTGGAGTGCCTCAAAACTAAGTTAGTATCTCAGAGAAACTCAAGATGGAGATTTGCTAAATTCTCAACAACTTGGTGCCAACAGAATAGAATGAGCCAGTTTTAAATGACAATAAGTAGTGGATTAAAGGTCTGAGGAAAACCCAGGAGTTGATAAAGAATGATTTTAGAATTGAGAGCTGGGTTGTACAAGTTACAGTATCAGGAGTGGTTTTTTTCAGAGTTGGTCCAGCTGAATCCAGAGTTCTAATCTGGTGATAAGGGCAATGGAAATAGAGGTATATGGTGATGTTCAATTTGTAACTTATTTTTATTTTTTGTCTATGTTCAGATATGATTGTGAAGTGATCTTGTTTTTTGCCCTTTTTTTTTTTTGTTTTTTTGAGGTGGAGTCTCACTCTTGTTGCCCAGGCTGTAGTGCAATGGCACGATCTTAGCTCATAGCAGCCTCTGCCTCCTGGGTTCAAGCGATTCTCCTGCCTCAGCCTCCTGAGTAGCTGGGATTACAGGTGCCCACCACCTCGCCTGGCTAATTTTGTATTTTTAGTAGAGACGGGGTTTCTCCATGTTGATCAGTCTGGTCTCGAACTCCTGATCTTGTGATCCGCCCATCTTGGCCTCCCAAAGTGCTGGGATTACAGGTGTGAACCACTACACCTGGCCTTGTTTTTTGTCTTGATCATCATGGTCATAGGATGGCCTTGTCTAATGCTGGTGATCTATGAAATTGATTCTCTCTGACAGGATCACACCAAGGCCTAGCTGGGAGGGCCAGGCAGCTCCAGGAAGAAAAAAAGAAGGAGCTGCTTCCTTATTTCTTCATTTGAAAGCAAACAGTGTGGAGTCCTGGAAAGCCGACTGCATTGCACAGGGTGCTCATCAGATGCACCTCATGAGTAGGCTTTGCTATGTGAGGAGCGATTGATCAATGGAGATTGGCCCATATGTGAATATTGGAGATTGAATTATACCAGAAGGCATGAGTAACAAAATGCAGCTCAGGTGAAGATAGGTTTTTGGGAGGGAAGCCATAAACTCTGGTGTTTATTTTTACCTCAGGCTAGATGAAAATTGGGGCAGAAAACTGGTCAAACTGAGGTAGAAATTTTGCCAAATCAGTGTCCAGCAGAAAACTTCTGGTTAATCTTGCCTTCCTGATTCATTGATATGAGAGTCACCTTATATATGTGGATAGCTACAGAGTACATCTACACGATTCACTTAAAGTGCACTGGATTTGGTCATTGCATAAGACTGGCCTTGCTTGTTTTGAAGCCAAGCAGCAGGCAGAAGCAATATTAACTTACTTGGTTAAGAAATGCATTGCCTTGGCAACATTGGTATTATTTTACAGAGAATCTGCTCTCTTTTGATACCACTAAATCTTGTTCATGAAGAGCATTTTCAGTTTCACTTTAAGAACATCTTAAATGGACAGTTTTGTGTCATTTGGTGCCTGGCTCTTCATCAACTTCTTTTTAAATTTAATTTTCCTGTTTCCTTTCCTTGCTCCACTGAGCTCTTCCTTAATTATAAGATTACAGTGTTCAACATGATTCCTGGAATTGTTCGTTTTTGTCAACCAGAAAGAAAACAGACCACCGATATATATAAGACTGTACCTTTGCATTTAATGATTCTCCAATTAGTGTCCCAGTCAATCTCAGGAACTGCATCTGAAATAATCAGTGAGCGAACTTTTCTTCTTTGCTGCTCTCTAATCACTGTTCCACTACTGGCTTAATTCGTGAATTGTAAAGCAGGATTTTGGTGAAATCGTCAGTCTTATAACATCATATAAATCTTAGATCATTATGGTTAGCTCCCTTATTTGGTGAATTTGTTCCACTTTTTTTTTTTTTTTTTTTGGTGTAGATTTCAGGATGCACATGTCCTACTCTTTGTCCCTGAGTCTGGCAAACTTAATTTTATTAATTAGATAAGTAGACATTAAGCTGCTGGGGAGGATTTAAAGTACTTTGGCTAAAACCCAAAGCAGTATGTCAGAGCTGAGTGATAGATGTGCAACCTGTGTAGCCAAAAAGGACCTGTGATCAGAAGGGCCCTGCAATTGATGTAATGCTCATTGTTATTTTGACATTCTTAACAGTTTTATCTTTGAACTTGCATTTTGTAAGAGAAGTCTGATGGGACAGTAGAGCATATGTGTGGGCAGAGGAGATAAGCACCACATATATGCCTACCTTTCTGGCTACTGTATTTGCATGCAGTGTTTATGATGTCCCATGAGCCCAGAATTCTGGTGGGCCCAGAATGTGTGGATGCTTGGTGAGTACAAGGTAAGCATGTTATATCTATGACTGAGCAAGCAGGTCTACTGATGGCCCTGAGACGCTAAGCTGTCTATTCAAACCAGAATTTGCTTTTAATGTAAAAAGAAGGAAATGGTGCTCTAAGACACAAGAACGAACAAGGAGCCCTATCATTACCTTACTTACTTGAGTGACTTCCCTGTATTAGATAACCACGCAGCCTGAAAATGACACAGAAGTGATGGGAAATACGGCAGCCTATAGTTTTCTATCACTCTATCACTCTCTCTCTACTCCTTAATAAGCTAAAAGTAGAGAGCATGGGTAGAATGTGCACATATCGAGAAGTGAAATAAAAGCAGCTGAATTAATTTTGTGCAGTATTTCCACTATTTTATTAAGAACAACATGCCTATGCATGTAGTAGTTATGGTAATTTTGGTGATTCTGCATATGAGTTTGAATGCTCATATATTTGTATTTGAAATAGGGATTATACAATATAAAGAGGAATGGTAAAACTCATGCTAATAATTAAAAATGTATTTTTAAAAAAAATTTTGAATGACATTCAACAGCAAACAAAACACTATGATAAACCAAGAGAAAGACAAGGAAGAAAAGAAAAAGCTTTATCTTTTAGCATTGTTAACAGCACTTTTTTCCTACTTTTGAACAAGAAGCCCCACAATTTCGTTTTATTCTGGGCCCTGTAAACTGTGTAGCCTGCCCTGCAGAATGTTCTTGGGATCAATTCAGTTTTCTCTTTAATTCTTCATGGATTCCCTAAAAGTGTCTGCAGCTCGGGGAAGAGGCCGAGTGAGAAGATTCTCTGTGTGAACCCTCACAGTGCCAGGCCACGTCATATAGGCTGGCTTCTCCCATCCTTGGGGAGATGGTCTTTGTAGAAAATCCCCATCTTCCACAGATGCAGACTCCGCAATAAGGTAGGCTTTGCTGTGTAAGGAGCTACACGGGTCTTTTAAAATTTTCTCTCTTATGCCTTTTCTTCATCCATAATTACTGGAGTTCCCACAGTGTCTTGGTTTCCAGAAGCCTTTAGAGTACAAAATAAAGGGGCTTTTGGTTAGTTTCAAACGATGCATGAGTTCTAGGTTATCAGCAGCTAAAAATACATAGAGTGTTATGGTTACAGATACTGACACAGCATACCTTTTAGATGTGAAGGCATTGAGCCTACAGTAGCATCAATGTGTGTGTGTGCTGGGGGGTGGAGTGAGAGCGAGAGAGAGAGAGAGAGAAAGAGACAGAGAGAGACTATTTTAGTAGTGGCAGAAGATTGTGGGTGATATGTCTTTTTCTTCCTCCCCATTTCTCTACAACCAGACTACCCCAAATTATGAGAAACTTCTGAAGATGATTTTCTTCATTGAAAGCCATAAAATACATACACTAATTTTTAAAATATTTATTTCCTCAAATTATTAAAATGTATAGGCTACTTGGAAAACACAGGAAAAAATATGAAGATGAAAGAAAAAATTGCCTGTATAATTATCTGTTTACATTTCCCTCATATTTCATATATGTATATGAAATACGTATATTTGTGTGGGTATATATAATATATATTATATATGTATATTTGTGTGGGTGTATATATATTATACATGATATACACATACATTATATATATATACACCCACACATATGTACATATATAATAAATGTATCTCTTCTTTTCATCTATATAGTCTTTTTTCACATACATATTTCCTGCATGTGTTTATACACAGGAATATATACAAATATATATTTCTTATATATTTTTTCTCCCACAAAAAGTGGATTTATATATTTTATATAGTTTTGTCACCTGCCTTTTTCCGTATTGTTTAAGAATGTCATGAATTTGTCTCTAAAAATATTATTGTATAGGTAGCATCAAAATAACACTTGTATGGATATGCTATAATTTACAAATCAGTCTCTTATAGTTGTACATGTGGATAACTTACAAATTAGTCTTCTACAGCTGCATTTGTATTTTGTCTGCAACTACTTATAAAAATATTTAGAAAATATTATAGAGACTAGTGACTTCTGTAATATTTATTGTATTACATGATGACAAATCTGGTATTTTCTGCAGTTTTAAGATTTAGATTATAGTTTAGTCAGTTCAATCAATTGTATGGTGACTGAGAATTTAAAATGACTAAAAATAGAATAGATCAAACCATCAATTTGATTTCCCTGAATAGAAACAGCTTCAATCATCACAAGATTAATCAGTAAGGTGTTAACATAAACCAATAAAGCAGAGAGACTTTGGATTAAGAACTTTATATCATTTAAAGATTCAGCCCATTATCCTTTCCATGCAGGAGCCCTCAGGCTTTCAAATTAATTGCGTGTGGCTTAAGAAGATTTAAGATGAGGGTGATACACTCAGCAGGGAGTGAACTTGACCATTGCTATCTCACTTTAATTAATCTCTTTATTCTCTACCTTTCAGTTCACTCAACACCTGAACAGAAAAGAAAAAAAGTAAGTTCAAGTTCTTTTGAGTTGAGGAAACAATTGAGTTACAAAGTAATCTGATATAGGGAGGATCAAGGACTGTAAAACTTAGAATTCCTAACAAGTGGACCTGAATTGAAAGTCCTTTTACACCTGTTTTTTCATGCTTCAGTGGCTGACTTTTCTTCCAGGTTCCCTGGATCGTGCCCTTAACCCCTTGGGGTTTGTGAACATAAAGCTTTCTCCATTTGACTTACAGCCTAGGCTAGCATTCTAAAAATGATCAGGTTCAAAAAGCTACTTCTTTTTAAACTCTGTGAGAATTTAAGGCTACTTTAGAAACCAAGATCCTCTCGGGCAGACTGAAAAGGGTTCTTTTTCCATAGCAACCCTTACATTGTGTATTGGAAACTCAGTTAGGTTATGAATGCCCGCACAGTTTTGTATGGGGATTCATTCATTTATGCTAAGAATGTTTACTGACCACTTATATGTGCCTGTCCCCATGCTAGGGGAATAAAAACAACAGTCTCTTTCCTTTGGGAGCTCACTTTCTAGGGAGAAACAGATAATGATCATATGATCAAAGTAAAATTACAATTGTGAAGTATGCCCGAAGGAGAGGTGGTTGGTGCTATAAAGGTTTGTGATAGAGGGATAATAGTTACTGAGTGAAATGGAAAATCAGTAAAGGTGTGTCACAGAAAGAAGCGGGGGACTAAAAAGCATTTCCAAAAAGAGAATTGCACTGGCAAAGGCTGTGAGGGGAAGCAGTGTAGCTAGTAAGAGTGTGTGACCTTGTCAGATTTACATGTGTACAAGATTGCACTGGCTGCAGGGAGCAAAGTGGAGG
>CAUYLG010048702.1:0-16260 GCA_963573385.1 Cacajao melanocephalus
TGCAGCCATCAAAAACGATGAATTCGTGTCCTTCGTAGGGACATGGATGAACCTGGAAACCATCATTCTCAGCAAACTGACACAAGAACACAAAATCAAACACCGCATGTTCTCACTCATAGGCGGGTGATGAACAATGAGGACACATGGACATAGGGAGGGGAACACTACACACAGGGGTCTGTTGGGGGGGGAAATAGGGGAGGGACAGTGGGAGGTGGGGAGGTGGGGAGGGATAGCATGGGAAGAAATGCCAGATATAGGTGAAGGGGAGTAAAGCAGCAAATCACACTCCCATGGGTGTACCTATGCAACAATCTTGCATGTTCTTCACATGTACCCCAAAACCCAAAATACAATAAAAATTAAAAAAAAAGTAGTAATTCATCTATAGTGAGATCAATATGCATTCCAGGTCTGGGATGGTCTTTGTTTCCTCCAATTTTCTTCATTCCCTTCATTTCCTCAGCCACCAAGACTATTGGAAGGCTAATAAGTTGTCCTATTACTAATAGATGATCCAGCCCAACATTACCTTGGACAAAGAGGTTTACTTTAGAGAGAGTGTGATAGTGGACATACGGATAAAGGATCCATAATTGTATATAGCCTCCATTGTAAACTACCTACCTGATAGAATATTCGAATGGCTTTTTAAAGGTCTGACCTAGGCATCAGCTAAATGGTGTCTCTCAGAGCTGAAACAGAGTGCTTCAACTTGCAGTATAATCTTTGATCCAATAGCCATTTTGTAATGCTGTGTTCACACAGTGAGAAAACAGGTCCAGAATTTTTTTTTATAAGATGAAAGTAGGAGTGGCCTGTTTCACTATCCCTCTCAAAGACTCACTTGGAATTTTTGTTTTCTTTTCTGACACTTTGGTAGTATTCGCTGCAGACACTAATATTTTCCTGCTCCCTAAATGCTGTCCAGTCTTTTGGGGCTCTGCGTAGAATTACACCAGCAAACAAAGAAATAGTTGTAATAATGTATGAGAAATTAACCTTAATATTAACGATTATGAGAATCAAGAGTTTGTTGCTGGTTAGAAGATTCTGGGAAGACAGTGGCATAGAAAGCACAGGAATCTGTTTCTGCAGCTAGACAATAATCACACTGGCAGAGTTTGATAAAACTCTTTTGGAACTCTGGAGTCTAGTGAAGGCTTGCAGCTTTCAGGGGAAGAATTGAATGGTAAATCGATTAATTTTTATCGATTTTGGCTCTTAGCATTTACTTTTTTTTCTTTATTTTTGTAGAGATGAGGGTCACCCAGGCTAGTCTTTAATTACTGGGCTCAAGCAATTCTCCTGCCTCAGCCTCCCAAAGTGCTTGAGATTATAGGCATGAGCCATTGTGTCTGGACTTTCTGGGTTTTTTTGTTTTGTTTCGTTTTTTGTAATTGCCACTCTAATGGGCATGAGGTGGTAACTCAAGGTAGTTTTGATTTTTATTTTTCTAATAATTCATTCATTTTCTAATTTTTAGGTACTACTAATCCCATTTCAGCAACTAGCTATCTATAACCCCCCAGCACCATGCCAGCAGCTGTGCTTGTACTCCTGGAACAACCTACACAGCTTGTGGGAACCAGGTGGTCAAGAGGTCCTTTGTCACCCAAACTTTGTGGATCTGTGTTCTGATTGCTGATTGCTGTTTTGTGCAAAGTGGAAAGTGACAATTGTTATTACATTACCTTTCACTGGTACAAAGCCTTTCTCCTCCACCTGAAGTGACTTCCAGGAGATTTAAAGGGCTGATGTCCTTTCACTTCAACTCTGCATCTTTCTTTTTTTCCTCATATGAGAGAAAGAAATAAAAACTAGGCTATTTAAAGCAATTGCATACATGGAAAAAATGAGAGAGTTAGAAATCATTAGGAAAATGTAAATGAAAGCCATGTGAGATACCAACTCACACTCATTGGAATGGCTACTATCAATGAAACAGAAAATAACAAATGTTGGTAAGGATGTGGAGAAACTGAAAATGGTGTACGCTGTTAGTGGAATTGTAAAATGGTTCAATCACAGTTGAAAACAGTGGTAATTCTCTGAAAAATTAAAAATAGAACTACAGTAAGGAGCTGTGTATTGACATTTTGGTCAAGACAAACCACTCATAAAATGTGGTCTCAATAATACTATATTTTTATTCTACTTTTTCTATGTTTTGATATGTTTACAGACATACTCACTCTGTGTTACAATTGCCTACAGTATTCAGTAGAGTAGCATGCCACACCGGTTTATAGCCTAAGAGCAATAGCCGATACCATATAGCCTAGGTGTGTTGAAGGCTTTATCATTTATATTTGTGTAAATACACTCTATGACATTTCCACAGTGATGAAATCACCCAATGACACATTTCTCAGAACATAACCCTATCTTTAAGAGGTACATAACTGTACCATGTGATGTAGCAATCCCACTTTTGGGTATATACCTGAAAGACCTGCCCCCATAATTCAATCACATCCTATTGGGTTCTTCCCACAACATGCGGGAACTGTGAGAGTTACAATTCAAGATGAGGTTTGGGTGAGAATACAGCCCAACCATATCGATCTACACCTGGTCCCATCCAAATCTCATGTCTTTACATTTCAAAAACAGTCATGCTTTCCCAAAGGTCCCCCAAAGTCTTAACTCATTTCAGCGTTAACTCGATAGTCTACAGTCCAACGTCTCATCTAAGACAAGGCAAGTCCCATCTGCCTATGAGCCTGTAAAACCAAAAGCAAGTTAGTTACTTCCTAAATACAGTGGGTAAATACAGCCATTCTAAATGGGAGAAACTGGCCAATACTAAGTGGCCACAGGCCCCATGCAAGTTCAAAATCCAGCAGGGAAGTCAAATCTTAAGGCTTCAAAATGATCTTTTCTGACTCGATCTTTTCTGACTCCATGTCTTGCATATAGGTCACACTGATGCCAGAGGTGGGATCCTATGGTTTTGGCCAGGTCAGTCCCTGTGGCTTTGCAGAGTACACCTCCCCTCCCACTGCTTTCTCAGGCTGGAATTGAATGTCTGCTGCTTTTCCAGGCACACAGTGCAAGCTGTCAGTGGATCTATCATTCTGGGGCCTGAAGGATGGTCGCCCTCTTTTCACAACTTCAAAAGGCAAAGACCTAGAAGGGACTCTGTGTAGGGGCTTCCACCTCACACTTCCTTTTCTCACTGCCCTAGCTGAGGTTCTCCATGAGGACCTCAATCCTACAAAACTTCTGCCTGGACATCCAGGTGTTTCCATAGATCTCCTGAAATCTAGGCAGAGGTACCCAAACTCCCATTCTTGACTTCTGTGCACTTGAAAGCTCAACACCACATGGAATCTGCCAAGGCTTGAGGTTTTCACTCTCTGGAGCCATGGTCTGAGCTTTACATTAGCCCCTTTCAGCCATGGCTAGAGTGCCTGGGACACAGAGCCCCAAGTCCCTAGGCTGCATATAGCAAGGGAACCCAGAGCCCAGCCCATAAAATGACTTTTTCCTCCTACACCTCTGTGCCTGTGATTTGAGGGCCTGCTGTGATGAACTCTAACATGCCCTGGAGGCATTTTCCCCCTTGTCTTGGGAATTAACATTTGGCTTCTTGTTCTTTATGAAAATTTCTGCAGCTGGCTTGAATTTCTCCTCAAAAAAAATGGCATTTTCTTTTCTATCTTATTGTCAGGCTGCAAATTTTCCGAACTTTTACTCTATACTTCCCTTATAAAATTTTTGAATGCCTTTAACAAGACCCAAGTCACCTCTAGGATGCTTTGCTGCTTAGAAATTTCTTCCATCAGGTACCCTAAGTCATCTCTCTCAAGTTGAAAGTTCCACAAATCACTAAGACAGAGGCAATATGTTGCCAGGCTCTTTTCCAGACCATAGCAAGGGTCACCTTTGTTCCAGTTCCCAAAAAGTTTCTCATCTCCATCTGAGACCACCTTAGCCAGGACTTTGTTGCCCATATCGCTATAAGCATGTTGGGCAAAACCATTTAACAAGTTCATAGGAAGTTCCAAACTCTCCCACAGTTTTCTATCTTCTTCTGAGTCCTCCAAGCTGTTCTAACCTCTGCCAGTTACCCACTTTCAAGGTCACTTCCACATTTTCTGGTATCATTTCAGCAGCATGACACTCTCCTGGTATCAGTTTACAGTGTTAATCCATTTGTACACTGCTGATAAAAACATACCCAAGACTGGGTAATTCACAAAAGAAAGAGGTTTAATTGGACTCACAGTTCCACATGGCTGGGGAGACCTCACAATCATAATGGAAGGCAAAGAGAAGCAAGTCACATATTATGTGGGTGGCAGTAGGCAAAGAGAGAGCTTATGCAGAGAAACTCCCATTTTGAAAACCATCAGCTTTCATGAGACTTATTTGCTATCACCAGAACAGCACGGGAAAGACTTGCCCCCATAATTCAATCGCCTCCCACCAGGTTTCTCCCACAACACATGGGAATCATGGGAGTCACAATTCAAGATAAGATTTGGGTAGGGACACAGCCAAACCATATCAGTCACAGCGTGGAGGAAACTTCAGCCCATTATGTAATGTGACCTAAGCGATTCATAAAAAGAAATACAGGTATGATTCCACTTGTATGTAGTACTTAAAGTGGTCAAAATCATAGAGACAGGAAGTAGAATAGTGGTTGCCTGTGCCTGGGTGAAGGAGAAAATGGGGTGTTATTGTTAATGAGTTTCAAGTTACAGTTTGAAAAATGAGAGTTATGAAGATGGATGTTAGTGATTGTTGAACCTTTTTAATTTATTTAATACACTGAACTATATATGTAAAAATGTTTCAGATGACAAATTTTAATTTTATCATATTAAAAACAAATGAAGAAAAATAAGAGTTTTCTGCTACAAAATAAGAGCTCATCTTGGCCTCATGGGGTTTTCTCTGATCCCTAGTAATGCACCCATGATATTGACAACAGAAAATAGACAATTGCACTATCTGTATCTAAATAGGACAGGGCAATTGGAACTTAGATGCATTAGGAATAAAGTCCTAATTTACCCCCTGAGAAACAACTATAGGTCAGCCAAAATGCTGGCTAAGGTGAATGGAATTGAGAATGAGTGAGATAAAAGGAAAATGAGGAATATTAATTTTGGTCTCAGGACTAACATGTACATCTAAGAAATTGTGTCCTAAAAAATTTAGTTGTCTGATTATTTTTTCATCATAAAAATAAGAGTTTACATAAATTAATTTCAAATGTCCCACTGACTTTATTAAAGCTGTGATATAATTATTTACAGATATAATGCTTAATACCTGATAGGCTTTTTTCTTTCAAATTCTTGCACTATATTATTTTATTTAACATTCTTTCAATGCCACAGGTGCTATTATTGTTGTTGTCATTATTTTTCAAGTGAAAAAACAAATGAACAATGAAGTTAAGTAATATTCCTTTACTTACCTGGCCTTTAAATTGTAATGCCTAAATTTAAACTCAGAAGTCTGACTTTAAAGCTTGTGATTTTGAAGCAAAACTAATATTAAGCACCTTGATTTTTTTTTTTCTCAATTGAGAATGCAGAATTTCATTGTCATTTAACATGTTTTTGATGTTCTGGAAATAAACAGTCCCCCTTTAATAAGTTTCAAATGAATGACTTATGATTGTTCAATTTGTGTAAAACAGGCTTACTAATAAAATATACCTTCCAGAGAATAATCTTCTCTATCACCTTCTTCATAAAATAAGCTATTCAAATAATTTCAAAATAGTTCAATGATGTTATTATAATAAACTTCTTATGACGATATGGTGTCTCTTTCCCAGTTTGGTTGTTCATAGTTACTAGCTTTTTGCTTTGTTTATTTTTGTTTTGTTTCTTTTGTTTTGTTTTTGTGCACAGACAAAGCTATTGATAGCTGGAGACTGTTAAGGGCTATATTTCTTTCTTGCAACCTTGAAAGTGTTGAAGCAAGTCTCAGACCAATTACCCACATTATTCAGAGAACGCATATAAACAATAAGGCATATAAACACATCAGCCACTTAATCTGTTGTGTTGTGTACCTTCATGTTGTTTCCATCTATTTGAATTAGTTGCTTTAAACCAGTAGTTTGCTAATAAACCAGCTCAGTGAAAACACACACATACACATATGCACCAAAACCAAAAATTACTAACTAGGTTTCTGATTTCCTCGATGTAGCCCTGGTCAATTTTAAGCAACCAATATTAGTCTCTAAATGACACCCTGGGAAGAAATACTAATCATTGGTTCTGTTTGGCTGGTACAAATTGGCACATCATTCATTAAACTCACTTTGCATAAAAGGTTTGCTCAAGGTAACATGACTCTATCCTACAGAATGAGTTCAAAATTCATGTGACAAAAGGCACCAGGGAACCACCATCTTCTGTATCTTGTGGCTAGACACAAGAATGTTTCCAAAGTAAACTTAGACAGCATTCTAAATGGTAAGGAAGCCAAGGGCTTACTAAATTTGTATGACCTGTTCATGTATATGTGGAAGTATCACTGCATTTTTGCCAATTCATTACTTTTGCTAAATAAATTCTATTTCTAAAATCAAACTTGCTAATTTATAAACCTTTAATTTATTCCATAAAAATCTATTTTGAACTTTGATTAATTAAGAACATCTCTGGGGCTGCTCAGTGACAAATACAGCTAAATTATGAAATGTGAACCTCTCTTCAGCTAATTTTAAATAACAATGACAACTTCCTGAATATAGACAAAACCACATTTATCACATATATGACATACATGTCAATAATTTATACACTAAATCATAGCGACTACCTCTAGATAGAAAATCAATTTGAATAGTCTAAGTCAATGATGACAGTGATTGTTGTTTTAAATCATAATTTACCCCAGTATGATCCAATGAGGAAATATCTATTATAGGACAGCTGAAAAAAATTATTCCTGCTTATAAAAAAAAGCACACAAAACACAGATATTCAATTTTTTGTTGTATATTACAGTTGTAACTGGATGGCAAAAATTATGATAGCCAAATTGTGCCTATTGTGGGAGTTAAATTAATGGGAAAACCCAACGTGCTGTGGACTGTACAGCAGAAATATGAAAAGAATCTGTGCATTTAATGATGTCTTAAGCACAGAATTAGAAACACCAAGTACTTTCCTAACTTATGTATTTATGTAAGATAATACATTTACATAATTTTTAAATCATATTAATTTACTTGTCTGTAACCTGGCTAAAAGATATTCAACCTGATACAAATATATACCTGTATCTGAAGAGCCTGATTGATTAGCATGTTTTCTCAGGCATCAACAAAAAACCACCCATTTTTTTAGAAGTTTTAAAATAATTGTCATTGCAGAATGAGTAAACATAAGAAATAGAATAATCTCTACTGTTTGCATAAGAATTCTTTTTGATGACATATGATTATATATCAAAGTTTAAAATAATATATATCTATAAAAGTGTGTACATACAAAATAAGGCTAATGCTAAAAAAGAAAAACAAAACAAAATTCAAAAAAATACATGTGGTAAATCTAAGCCATACTTTCAGTATATTCCTTACACTATGAATGTAATAATTGAATTTTTTCACCATATTTAGAAATTATTATATACTTAAGACAAATATTAGCTGCTTGGATATGGAATTTATGATAACTTTGGTTAGAAAAGCAATTTTGAGGGAATATGTTATTACATTTTTTTAAATTAAACTGGTTAAAAATATTTATAGTTATTCAGTATTTCCAATTTTACTAATTTTATTTTTTAAAAAACATGAACAGTACTTTCCTATTACAGTTGAATCATAGAGATGTTGGAAAGAGCTAAATCACAAATTTTAAAAATCATTATCTTTTTATTTTTTTCACAATGTCAAATATACTTTTGAAATTGTGTTTATTTTTTGTATAAGTTCATTTTAATATATTTTGGTAAATTTCTTCCTTGTAATAAACAATGGGAAATAGCATTCTTAAAACTCTAATCTTAAAGATTAGAGCAAAGGATGGTTAACAAAAATAAATGAAGAAAATACTACCAATAGAGATCTGAAATAAACTCTGGGAAGGTAAAGCTTATCCAAATTTTGTATCCAAAAAAGAGATACAAATATTTCAAATAGATAAGAAGTGATGCTGTGGTGGACTCAACAGGAATAAAGACTGATGTAAGCTGTAAACATTCCTTGTTCTGGGTCTTTTCGCACTTTAACCCCATACCTGCCAATAAACAAACAAACAAACAAACAAATCTACACTGAAGGAAGAATACAAAGAAACAACAAAGAAAACAGAATTTCTTCCAGTTCCCTGTCATGCCTACTCTCTTGCCATGACCTCCAACAATTTCCTCCCTTTGTGTGCATATATACATTTCTCACAGCAACAGGTGAACGTTGTTTCATCTGCCCTTGAATCCGTGTAGGCCGATTGGCCTTGATAATGAAATGTGTCACAGTATGGGACTTTCCATTCCAGCCTTAAAGGGACTGTCAGTTTTCACTTCATGCCTCTTAGAACTCAGTCATCACTCTGGGAGAAGCTCAAACCACAAGTAGAGGCCAAGCCGTTAAGAACAGAGTTGTTTCATTTGGCAGCCCCAGTTGAGACTCCATCTAACTGTCTGTACCAACTACCAGCTGTGTGAATGAGCCATTTTGGACATTCCAGCGAAGTTGTTTCATTTACTACAGCACACAGAATCCTCACAGAATCATGAAAAATAATAAAATTCCTACTCTAATCCACTAAATTCTGTTTGTAAAATATATACAATAGTTAACTAAGAAAATCTTCTAGATAACTAAGTTAACGAAGAAAAATCTTCTAGACCCTTAGTTAACTAAGAAAATCTTCTAGACCCACCTCCTATAAGAATTCATGAGTTTCAACTTTGAGAATTGTCAATCTTAAAATTTGAATTGACCTTCTTTTGTATTTGTACAATCTAACTGAAAACATTTGTGTAGTTAAATAAAAGAAATGGGATGCTATTTGAAAAACACTAAACAGGGAACTTGGCAAACAGAGATAAATGACAATGATATTTCTGTCAGTATCTTTGTACTGTATGGATACATTACAAATAATGAACTTTCCATTATTTGGTAGCATTTACTGTAAAATAGCATACTTTACGCATATATCTTGTATCTAGTAGAGAATGCAGATGTTGAAAAAAAGTCTGAAGGGATTTTTGGTAAAAGATAAATGCTATAAAATTAAATTAAATTAAAATGGGTTTACAAAGAGAAAAAAACACAGATGTACTTGGTAAGCTCCAAGAGAATGAGATTTTGAAGAGCATTGTAAACTCATATAATAAATTTAGATCTTTTTTTACAGGTGTTAGCCATTTTAATGTTTCAAGTAGTGAGCTGTCATATTTGAACCTGAGGGGAGAGACTGTTTTGTAAGAGTAATGGTATTAAAATGATATATAACTCATCCACGTGTGTTCATAAGAAAGTATCAGGATCTGGAATTACTTTTCTGACATAAATGCCTGGAAATCTTGATAAAGTATTTGAAAAACATATATATATATATATATATATACATACTAAGAGCAAATATTAAGTTTTCTCACATACCAAAATATTAGAAATATTTGAGTTATACATATTTTATTTGTTTGGTTTAGCCATTGCACAATATATACTAAATCTTCATATTGTACACCATAGATATATAAAAGTTTTGTGTGTCAATTTTTAAAAATGTAAAAAAAAATTTTTTTTGCAGATTTCAGGTAATAAGCAGCACTAAAATAGTATTTTCTAAAATAAGGAGCATGCTGAATTGAGCTCTACCTTTGCCAAGACTTTTTGCCTGGAGCCAATTTTCACTAGATGATGTAGGGAAATAGAACCTGGCATGTTCACTGAATTAAAGAGACAGAAATTTGAGTTCAGTGAAGCTGAACTGACTAGAATTTACAGGGAACAATTACAAAAAGTAGACAGCCAGGTGGAGAAGGAATTTCATAATTTGGATAGGGTTCTCTGTGAATCTTTTTCTGTATGCCAACCTGCACAAGCATAGGCTAGAAATCCATAAGACTGGTCAAAAGTTTGCAAGAAAAAAGAAGGAAAAGAAAAGAGAGTGAAAGAAAAAACAGAAGAAAGAGAAAGAAAGAAAGAAAAAGAAAGAAAAAAAGAAAGGAAGAAAGAAAGAGAGAGAAAGGAAGAAGAAAAGAAAAAAAAAGAAGGAAAGAAAGGCAGGGAAGTAAGGAAAGGAGGGTGGAAAACAGAATGAAGAAAGAAAGGAGAGACAGGAAGGAAGGAAGGCAAAGGGAAAGGAAAAAGAAAAGGGAAAGAAGAAAACCATAAGACAATTCCCAGAGCATAGAAGTGGCATAAAAACAGACACACAGACCAATGGAACAGAGTAGAGAACCCTGAAACAAATCCACACACCTATGGTCAACTCATTTTTTTTTTTTAAAGTGCCAAGAATGTACACTGGGAAAAGACAATTTTTTCAATAAATGCTGCTGGGAAAATTGGATATTCATATGAAGAAGAATGAAAGTAAACCCCTATCTCTGGCCACATACAAAAATCAAATCAAAATGGATTAAAGATTTAAATTTAAGACCCCAAACCATGAAACTCCTACAAGAAAGCATTGAAGAAAACTTCCAGGACATTGGTCTGGACAAAAATTTCTTGAGTAACACTCCACAAGCACAACCACTCAAAGCAAAAATGGACAAATTAGATGAAATCAAGTTAAAAAGCTTCTGCACAGCAAGGAAGCAATCAACAAATTGAAGGTACAACCCACAGAATGGGAGAAAACATCTGCAAAATACCCATCTGACAAAGGATTAATAACTAGAATTTATAAGGAGCTCATACAACTCTATAGAAAAAAAGTCTACTAATTCAATCAAAAATGGGCAAAAGATTTGAATAGAAATTTCTAAAAGAAGACATTCAAATGGCAAACAGACATATAAAAAGGTTCTTGCTGGGCACAGTGGCTCACACTTGCAATCCCAGCACTTTGAGAGGCTGAGGCGGTTGGATCATGATGTCAAGAGATCGAGACCATCCTGACCAACATGGTGAAACCCCGTCTCTACTGAAAATACAAAAACTAGATGGGTGTGGTGACATTTGCCTGTAATACCAGATACTCATGAGGTGGAGGCAGGAGAATCACTTGAACCCGGGAGATGGAGGTTGCAGTGAGCCACGATCTCGCCACTGCACTCCAACTGGTGACAGAGTGAGACTCTGTCTCAAAAAAAAGAAAAAAAGAAAAGAAAAGAAAAGAAAAGAAAAGAAAAGAAAAGAAAAGAAAAGAAAAGTTTCTCAGCATCATTAATTGACCATCAGATAAATGCCAATTAAAAGTACAATGAGATGTTATCTTACCCCTGTTAAAATGGCTTATATCCAAATACAGACAATAACAAATGCTCTCAAGGATGTGGAGAAAAGGGAGCCCTTGTTCACTGTTGCTGGGAATGTAAATTAAGACAACCTCCATGGAGAAAAGTTTGAAGGTTCTCAACAAAGCTAAAAAGAGAGCTGCCATGTGACTCAGCAGTCCCTGTATTGCCTATATACTCAAAAGAAGGAAATCAGTATATTGAAGAGATACCTTCTCTCCTATGTTTGTTGCAGCACTGTTTGCAATAGGTAAGATTTAGAAGCAACCTAAGTGTTCATCAACAGATGAATTGATTTAAATGCTGTGCTACATATACGCAATGGAGTGCTAGTGAACCATAAGAATGAGGTCCAGTGAATTGCAATAACAAAATGAATGGAACTGAAGATCATTATGTTAAGTAAAATAAGTCAAGCACAGAAAGAGGAACAACATATGTTCTCACTTATTTGTGGAATCTAAAATTTAAAACAATTAAACTCATGGACATAGAAAGTAGAAGGAAGGTTACCAGAGACTGGGAAGAATACTGGGGCACTGTGGGAGAGGTGGAAATGGTTAATGGGTACAGAAAAAACGGAAAGAATGAATAAGACCTACTATTTGATAGCATAACAGGGTGACCATAGGGTAATTATTTAAGAGTAGATTTTTTTTACTAAATTAGTTATTTAAAAAACCTGCTGTTAAGTAAATATCTACTCTTAAGTAAATAATTACTTAAGTGTAGATTTTTAAAAATAACTTAAGAGTGTAATTGGGGCTGGGCGCAGTGGCTCACGCTTATAATCCCAGCACTTTGGGAGGCCGAGGCAGGTGGATCACAAGGTCAAGAGATCGAGACCATCCTGGTCAACATGGTGAAACCCCATCTCCACTAAAAATACAAAAATTAGCTGCGCATGGTGGCGTGCGCCTGTAGTCCCAGCTACTCAGAAGGCTGAGGCAGGAGAATTGCTTGAACCCGGGAGGCGGAGGTTGCTGTGAGCCGAGATCGTGCCATTGCACTCCAGCCTGGGTAACAAGAGCGAAACTCCGTCTCAAAAAAAAAAAAAAGTTAAATAAAAAAGAGTGTAATTGGATTGTCTGCAACTCAGTGGATAAATGCTTAAGGGGATGGATATCCCATTGTTTATGATATGCTTATTTCACCTTGCATGCCTGTATCAAAACATCTCATGTACCCCACAAATATATACATTTACTATATACCCACAGAAAATAAAAATTAATAAATGAAAATTCACTGAAAATAACAAAACACAAAATTTAAATTAACAACAACAAAAAAAAAATTAGGGGGGAGTCTGCCAAGATGACCGAATACGAACAGCTCTGGAGGGCAGTTCCCAGTGAAAGCAATGCCAAATGTCCACATTTCCAACCAAGGTACCAGGTTTATCTCAATATAACTGGTTGGGTGTAGCCCAAGGAGGGCAAACTGAGGCAAGGTGGGACACTGCCTCAACTAGGAAATGCAACTGGCCAGAGGACCTCCACCTCCTACCCAATGGAGGCCACTGGGGACTTTTCCAGCTACTCCAACACTCCAGTTCAGATCCTCTGCTTCTCCCATGGTCTTTACAGTCCACAGACCAGGAGATTTCCTCTGGGCTGACAAGCACCACAGGTTTCCAGCACAGATCTAATTGGCAGTTTCAGCTGGCACCAAAGGTTTTCAGCACAAATGTGAGTGGCTGTTTGGGCTGTCACCTGAAACATCTGCAAGACAGAGCCCCCCACTACCCTGAAATAAGGGGAGCTGAAGGTAGGGAGCCAAGTGATCTGGTTCAGCAGGTCCCACCCTGACTAAGACAAGCAAACTGAAACACTCTAACTTGAGGGTTTTGCAGCCAGCACAGCAGTTTGAGCTCCACCTGGGAAGGTCGAGCTCAGTGGGGGTAAGGGTGTCTGCCATTGCTGAGGCAGTTTTTAACCTTACCTGTGTAAACAGAAGTGTAAGGAAGTTTACACAGAAGCTGAACTAAGCCGGTGGCAGCTCAGCACAACCTCTACAGGCAGACTGTGACTAGACTTCCTCCTTGCTGGGCAGGGCATCTCTGAAAAAAGGCAGTAGCATGTTAGGGACTTATAAATGAAATCCCACCTTCCCAAGACAGAGCACCTGGGAAAAGGGGCAGTTGTGATTCCACTGCAGCAGACTTAAACGTCCCTGCCAAGCAGCCCTAAAGGGAACAATGGAGATACCAGCACTGCACTTGAGCTCTGATAAAGGACAGACTGCCTCCTCAAGTGGCTCCCTGACCCACATATATCCACAAAGACACCTCATACAGGAGAGCTCTGGCTGACATCTGGCAGGTACCCTTCTGGGATAAAGCTACCAGAGGAAAGAACAGGTAGCAATCCTTGCTGTTCTGTACCCCCCATGGGGGTACAGACCCTACTTCCCAGACAAGTAGGGTCTGGAGTGGACCTCCAGCAGTCCTGCAGCAGAGGGGCCAGATGGTTAGAAGGAAAACTAAAAAACAGAAAGAAATAGCTTCAACATCAACAGAAAGGATGTCCACTCAGAGACCCCATCTGAAAGTCACCAACTTCAAAGACAAAAGGTAGACAAATCCACAAAGATGGAAAGCAACCAGCACAAAAAGGATGAAATCACCAACAACCAGAACACATCTCCTCCAAGAGATCACAACTCCTCACCAACCAGTGAACAAAACTGTATAGTGAATGAGTTTGATGAATTGACAGAAGCAGGCTTCAGAAGGTGGGTGATAACAAACTTCTCTAAGCTAAAGGGACATGATCTAATCCAATGCAAAGAAATTAAGAACCTTGAAAATAGGTTAGATGAAATGCTAACTAGAATAACCAGTTTAGAGAAGAACATAAATGACTTAATGGAGCTGAAAAACACAGCATGAGAATTCACAAAGTATACACAAGTTTCAGCAGCCAAATCAATCAAGCAGAAGAAAAGGTAGCAGAGATTGAAGATCAACTCAATGAAATAAAATGAAAAGGCAAGATTAGAGAAAAAAGCGTGGAAAATAATGAACGAAGCTTCAAGGAAATATGGAATTACATGAAAATAACTAATCTACGCTTGATAGGTGTACCAGAAGGTGATGAAGAGAATGAATCCAAGATGGAAAACACCCTTCAGCATATTATTGAGGAGAATGTCCCCAACCTAGGAGAAATACAGAGAACACCACAAAGATATTCCTCAAGAAAAGCAACCCCAAGACACATAATTGTTAGATTCACCAGGGTTGAAATGAAGGAAAAAATGCTAAGGACAGCATAAAGGTCAGGTTACCCACAAAGGGAAGCCCAACAGACTCACAGTGGATCTCTCAGCAGAAACCCTACAAGCCAGAAGAGAGTAGGGGCTAATATTCAACATCCTTAAACTAAAGAACTACCAAGCCAGAATTTCATATCTAGCCAAACTAAGAATCATAAGTGAAGGAGAAATAAAAATCTTTGCAGACAAGCAATTGCTGAGAGATTTTGTCACTACCAGGCCTGCCTTACAAGAGCTCCTGAAGGAAGCACTAAACATGGAAAGGAACAACCAGTACCAGCCACTGCCAAAAAGAACCAAATGGTAAAGACCATTGACACAATAAAGAAACTGCATCAACTAACAGGCAAAACAATCATGTAGTATCAAAATGGCAGGATCAAATTCACACATAACAATACTAGCCTTAAATGTAAATGGGCTAAATGCCCCAATCAAAAGACACAGACTGGCATATTGGATAAAAAGTCAAAACCCCTCAATGTGCTGCATTCAGGAGACCCAACTCACCTGCAAAGACACACATAGGATCAAAATACATGAATTGAAGAAGATTTACCAAGCAAATGGAGAGCAAAAAAAAAGCAGGTGTTGCAATCCTACTTTTGGACAAATTGACTTAAACCAAGAAAGATCAAAAGAGACAAAGGAGAACATTACATAACGGTAAAACGATCAATGCAACAAGAAGAGCTAACTATCCTAAATGTCTATTAACCCAATACAGAAGCACCCAGAGACATAAAGCAAGTTCTTAACAACCTACATAGAGACTTAGACTCCCACACAAAAATAGTGGGAGTCTTTAACACTACACTATCAATATTAGACAGATCAATGAAACAGGAAATTAACAAGGATATCCAGGACTTGAATGCAGATCTGGACCAAGCAGACCTAATAGACAACTACAGAACTTTCCTCCCCAAATCCACAGAGTATACATTCTTCTCAGCACCACATGACACTTACCCTAAAATTGACCACATAATTGGATGTAAATCACTTCTCAGCAAGTGTAAAAGAATGGAAATTATAAGGACCAGTCTCTCAGACCTCAGTGCAGTCAAATTAGAAAACAGGATTAAGAAATTCACTCAAAACCGTACAACTACATGGAAACTGAACAACCTGCTCCTGAATGACTACTGGATAATTAATGAAATGAAAGCAGAAATAAAGATGTTCTTCAAAACCAATAAGAACAAAGATACAACATACCAGAATCTCTGGGACACACTTAAAGCAGTGTCTAGAGGGATATTTATGGCATTAAATGCCCGCATGAGAAGCGAGGAAAGAATAAAAATTGACACCCAACTAGAGGAGCAATGTCAAACAAATTCAAAAGCTAGCAGAATACAAGAAATAACGAAGATCAGAGCAGAAGTGAAGGAAATAGAGACACAAAAATCCCTTCAAAAAATTACTAAATCAAGGAGCTAGTTTTTTGAAAATATCAACATAATAGATAGACTGCTAGTTAGGCTAATAAAAAAGAAAAGAGAGAAGAATGGAATAGATGCAATAAATGATAAAGGGGATATCACCACCAATTCCACAGAAATA
>CAUYLG010048704.1:0-20238 GCA_963573385.1 Cacajao melanocephalus
CATTTGAGTCACATTCTCTCTTTCCCCTCATCTGAGATAATGGAAGAATGTGTTTAAAGGGAGCTTTTTTATATATGTTTTTTATTGCACTTTAGATTCTGGGGTACATGTGTAGAACATGCAGGATTGTTGCATAGGTACCTACATGGCAATGTGGTTTGCTGCCTCCATCCCCCCGTCACCTATATCTGGCATTTCTCCCCATATTATCTCTCCCCAACCTCCTTACCCCCCGCTGTCCCTCCCCTATTCCCCCCCAACAGACCCCAGTGTGTGATGCTCCCCTAAACGAAGCTTTCTATTGCTACAGGTCCCTACAGTATAATAATGAGCAGAGTCTACTTCCTGGCAAGCGATGGATGCATGGCATGAGTGAGAAACAAACCTAGTTGTTAAAAGCCATGGAAAGATTTGAGTTATTTATGACTTCAGTGTGACTTTGCGGTAGCAGATGCTTCGGATCCCTTTGGTTTCCTTTTATCATTTATGTGTTAAACTCTATGTACCTTTGCGGTCAGAGATAAAGAAAAGCCAAGGTTCATAAGAGAGAGTCACTGTGGTTGCAAGAAACACAAAACCACAGAAGGGAGAAGTTAGAAAAGCAGTAATGGAGAGAAAGTGAGAGATAGAGAGACACAGGAGGCCCAGGAATGCAGACAGAAAGCTAGAAAAAATAAAAGGCAACCCAAGAGAAGCAGCAGAAGTGACAAGGAAAAGCAAAAATTATGAGCAGAAGGAGGAAGGAAGTGCAGGCAGAAAGAGACAGGATTAGAAAAGTCACCCAGAAGTCCTTACATGGGAGTTGGCATTTTAGGGATTGGGCATGGCCAGAGGCTGAGCACAGAAGCCAGTCTAAAGCACCCCTGTGAGGCTTTGTGGATGCCTTTCTGCTGAGAACTCTCACTCGGCCACGTATCTCCAGCTTTCAGCAACAGCAAAGCCATTCAATTCAGGGAGCAAGGGGAGCCAGAACAGAGAGACAATAAGATCCCTTAGGGATGACCATCTGCTACATGTTTATAGTAGCTGAAGGCAGAAAGGAAATCAAGATATTAGATTCAAGCTCTGAAATCCAGGCAAGACCCATTGGATGCTTATGCTCTGACAGTCCCTGAAAGATGTGTGGTATGTGGATTGCAATGGACTTCTAGGCACGGCTTCTTACAGTGCTGTGACTATCCCAGTGTACCACCCTTCCCTGACGCTACTCACTCTTGTATGGAGGCTGACAGCATGGGCCTTGGACCAGCTATGTTTATATCTTGGCCCTGTGAATTGCCAGTTGTATGACCTTGGGCTGATATCAATCTTCTTGGAGCAGAATTTTCCCCAGCTGTAAGATAAAAAACAGTAGAGCTAGCGTGAGCATCAAAGTGAATTATGGCTGCCACATAGTAAGAGTTCAATAACAGCAGTTTCTACTGTTGTTATTGGCATGGAAACTTCATTCTCATCATCTCTCCTTCTAACCCAACCACACTTCTTTAAAGTGAAGGTGATGGGTGTGTGTGTGTGTGAGTAGCAAATAAAGTCAGAAATGAGAGCACACAAATGAAGCCCTGAGAAAATACACTTTAGCTGTCTCTCTGGAACCACAGACATTTTCCCAGAACAGTATCCTGGCCACCAGCAATGACATCTAATCGCAGAAGTGGATCTGTCTCCCTAAGCAGTGAGCATGCAACCCTCTGACAAACCTTAATGGCAAGTCTAAACTCATCTTGACTAATCAAAACCTAATCCTTATAACTCATTCATTCTTCAGATCCGGCCAATGCATCTTAATTCATAAGTCCAGTATGGTGAGCTTTTCTTGAGGTGCTTGCGTTCACTTCAGCAGCCTCCTGAGTATGGTACCCAGATTTTGACACAGAGACGTAAGCCCCTTGGGAATGGGGCAAACGACCCTGGCCCTGCTGGGCAAGTGACTCCACAAGTTAGAATTTGTCAGCACCTTTCATTGAGTCTGTGATGAAGACACTGTTTCTCCCTATAGAGCCCAGGGCAGCAGTATCCATGACTGATGTCAGGCTAGAGATCGCATGGAGATGGCAGGGAAATCCAATGAGAACGGTTCTCTTGCTGTTCTTTGCTCCCAAAGATGATGGTGCTGTTTCCTCACCCTGTTTTGAAACTTTTGGGGCCTTGCTGATTTTTAGAAATGAGCTGGGCCAAATGGGAAACTTTAGACTCCAGCAGGGTGCTCCTTGTGGGAGCAAGGGAAAGCCAGGAGTCCTTTGGGCTGTACAATGCTGATGCTTAAACTAACAGTGGGTCCACTCAGATGGCACCAAGAAGCAGGTGGGAACTGTGTCCAGCACCTCAGGGGTGTGTGTGTGTGTGTGTGTGTGTGTGTGTGTGTGTGTGTGTGGTGGGGACTTTGGAGTTTGGCCTGGGTTTGAAATTTAACATTTACATAACAGTTGTTCACTAGGCATTTATTAAGTAAACGTAACCCAGATGAAAATCTGCAATTTTATTCAATAAAAATACCCCCAATATTATGGGGATAGTAATGCCTCCCTCATAAGGTTATTTTCAGAATTAAAGACAACATTTTATGTAACACACTAGTGAGGACTTCCTGGAGTATAGACCAGCACGGTAGACGTTAGTAAGCTGACAGGAGCAAGCTAAGGTTTGTTTAGCAAGGCTCTTCTCCAGCGCTCTCCTGCTGTCTGGCCTCACTGTCCCAGTGTTACAGGATGAAGGAGAATCTGGAGCTTCAGGGTCCCCCTTTCTCCACTGCTCAGTCCCAAGGGGCTGTGTCTGTCTGGCACTCCATCAACCATTTCAGGCACTGACATTGTCAAAGCGGCACACTTAAGCTCATGGATCCTGTTCATCATGTTCAGAGGCATATTTACTTGTCATGATTGAAAAGGACATGCCACGCTCATTGCTGAGGTACTTACTGAGCATTTACTTTGTTCCAGTGTGTAACTTATTCAACTCAAAGCATCTATCTTTGATTATAAGACCACCGATCTTCGAAAGTACGTTTGTCAGTCTCAGAATCTTAGAGTTGGCAGGATTCTTGGAGGTCACTCCAGTCAACCTACCTGTACTTCAGTCCCTGCTGACAACAGCTGCCTGCTTCCTGTAGAAGGCTGGTCTAGGAGTTCCCGGTCACTCATTTCAACTCAGCTACTGAACTGCCGCATGACGATTTCTGAGTTTCAGACTTATGATATATAAAATGAAGTGTTAGAAAACATTATCTTTCCATTGCTGATATTCTTTGGCCCTTATTAATATCATAGTCATTCTAATCTCTCATTTCTCCACATCCACATATAGACACACTCAGTGACCCAACCTAGATAGAGGAGGAGGTTTTTTGTTTTGTTTTTGTTTTTGTTTTTGTTTTTGTTTTTTTTGCCATGGCAGGCCTCTAAGTTTGTTTTTTGGGATCTCTCTCTCTCTCTCTCTCTCCTCCCTTCTTCTTCCCCACCTTCCCTTTATCCTAGAAGTATGTATTACATTCGCAGAATATCTGGAAAAACCAAAACCCTGAATCTATACCTTATGCTTCCAAAAAAATAATAAATTCCAGATGGTTCAAACAGACTTAAATGTAAAAAGTAACAAATGGGTTTTTTTTTTCCTTTTTTAATTTCCTTGGAGTATGAACGTAGGCTTTTCTAAGGAAAACATGGATCCCGGGAGTCTAAAAGACTGTTAAGTGTAACTGCCTAAGGATGAAATATTTATACAAGATAGAAGGAAAACATAAAAACAAAAACATGAAATAAAGATTTGTTTGATTTATGCAAAATGTTCTCTTAAAAACCCATGCATTCATTAAAGAAAACTATAAATGATTTTTAAAATATGAAAAGAGCCCAACCTCACTCTAAATTAAAAAACAAAATTTAGTAAGAATTGTTTTTGAATAACGGTTATTTTTCAGACAATGTGCTAATGATACAGCAATGAACAGAGTGGACACAGTCTACCCTCGATGGAACGTGTTTGATGAAGACCAATATTACCATACACTATAAAACGTGGGAAACACACACACACATGCAATGACAACATAGTGAATCGTTCTGAGCAAGAAGCTACACGATTGTCTTAGATGTGGGAGTGATCTCTGGAACAATCCTTGTAACGGTATGAGGGAGAATATAATTGGACAGACCTGTGATGGGGTCACAGCAGAGACTTAAGTCCCGCTGGGAGCACTGAGCTAGGACAGCTTTCTGGAGTTGTCCTGAATCATGTCCGGAGTTGTCTTGAATAGAAACTTGGAGCCTGGGCATTTGTACTTCTGCATCCATAGGCCATTGGATGCAGGCTACCTTAGAGGAAGGGCTACCATCTTGGGGAAGGTGTTTCTCTTTTATAGAGGGCAATTTCAGAGTAATTAACATCCTAGTTCTGAATGGGAGTCTGGGCAACGCGCTGCAGCATCTACTTTAAGGATATCTGGAGAGCTCCTGGCAGGGAACCTGAAGATGGACATGTCTGTGAGGTTAGGGGAAGCATCTACAGGAGTAATCATTAACTGGTATCTGGCGCTAACTAGGCACAGCATGGTGGGAACCAGAATGCGCACTCTGAGAGATGGAGCACAAAGGGATGTCAGTGTTTCTGAGCAGAGGAGTGACGAGATGACATGAGAGAAAGTATTTCTAGAAATCATGCAGAGTCCTCACAGGTCTCAGGGCTTTAACCAAACGGCAGAGAGAAAGGTTTTAATCAGGGGAGAGACCTAACCTGGTCTGTGTTTTAAAGGATCACGCAGGCTGCTACGCGGAGAACAGAGTAGACAGAGGGAAGTGAGGGTAGATGTGAAGGTCAGTTAGGAAGCTTTGTGGCAGGTAAGTAAGGATTGTTCCTTGTCATTTCCTCTTTTGTGGATAAGGTCTCTGCCACTGGGGTTATAATCGTATCTGTAATAACACACATTATTAATGCAATAATACATAGTGGATAGGTAACAACCCTATCTATTCTACTGTTTGCCAAAATGTCCTTTTCTTTCTCTGGGCTATGATGACTTCTCATACCTGTGACCAAGTATGCTTATGTGGGAAAGTCAGCATAGACGTGAGATGGCCTTGAGCTTAAAGGATATTCAGCAAACACTTCTAGTCACTTGTAAAATCTTTAACCTAGGTAAGCTTATGTACTGGATCTGGTGTGGACTACAATGGCCCATGATGTTATCTCTAGAGAGCTGATGCAGACGAAAATGTTAGCTTTGTGGAGGGGTTCCATCCAAACAGTCATGAATGGAAAGCCCTCATGGGAGGCTGAGAGGCTCAGGTCACCATTAAGAAAAAGGCTCAAAAATTAGCTCCATCTCTCCCCCTTGACTTTAGCAAGGTAGAGATGGAAGAAAAATTACATATCACGCACATCAATGCCCTGATATTTTGGACGAGAAAGCCAAACCAAGTGGGGTGAAAATTCACACCGGATATCACACAGCTAATAAGTATGAGACGGAATTAGCATTCAGGTTTCCTGATTCCAATTTCAATGGTTTATTCATGACCTTATGCTGTTTTGAAATTTTTCCACTTTCACCAAAGATGTACACTTTAAAACTGTGTTCTCAATGTTATGAGCTCTACTGACAGAAAATATCTGTCTTTGTTTTTACAAAGAAAATGTTCTATTCCCCTAAGAGGTGTTTGCAGAAAGTTGCTCAGAAATGTTTTGATAGAACTTAGCCAAAGAGATATCTTTTTGGGGAAAGGTCTGAAAGCTCTTTGCCACACTCAGATATCCATCAGGGCTACATAAGCCATTTTCTCTTCCTGGTTCCTCATCTGCTGTCCCATCCCCATCTTTACCCCCACCCCCAAACCAGAATCTATTTAACTCACTTTGCCTACTTATTCTAATTGCTTTATGACTCACTCCAGTTCTTTTTCCTTCACCTGCCTTTACCTCATTTGTGTCCTCATCAGGCCCCCAGTAATGAACCCCATCCTCCTTTATATATTTTGAATTTATTTTTATTTTATTTTATTTTAAAATTTTATTTTAGGTTCTGGGATCAATGTGCAGAACTTGCAGGTTTGTTACATGGGTATACATGTGCCATGGTGGTTTGCCGCACCTATCAACCCATCATTTAGGTTTCAGGCCCTGCATGCATTAGGTATTTGTCCTAATGCTCTCCCTCCCCTTGCCCCCCAACCCCCAATGGGCCCTGGTGTGTGATGTTCCCCTCCCTGTGTTCATGTGTTCTTGTTGTTTAACTCTCACTATGAGTGAGAACATGCAGTGTTTGGTTTTGTTCCTGTGTTAGTTTGCTGAGAATGATGGTTCCCAGCTTCATCCATGTCCCTGCAAAGGACATGAACTCATTCTTTTTTATGGCTGTATAGTATTTCATGATGTATATGTGCCCCATTTTCTTTATCCAGTCTATCATTGATGGGCATTTGGGTTGGTTCCAAGTCTTTGCTATTGTGAACAGTGCTGCAATAAACATACATGTGCATATGTTTTTATGGTAGAATGATTTATAATTTTTTGGGTATATACCCAGTAATGGGATTGCTGGGTCAAATGGTATTTCTGGTTCTAGATCCTTGAGGAATTGCCACTCTGTCTTCCACAATGGTTGAACTAATTTACTAATTTACACTACCACCAACAGTGTAAAAGTGTTCCTATTTTCTCCACATCCTCTCCAGCATCTGTTGTTTCCTGACTTTTTAATAATTGCCATCCTAACTGCCATGAGATGTATCTCCTTGTGGTTTTGATTTGAATTTCTCTAATGACCAGTGACGATGAGCTTTTTTTCATATGTTTGTTGGCCACATAAATGTCTTCTTTTGAGAAGTGTCCATTCATGTCCTTCACCCACCTTTTGATGGGGTTGTTTTTTTTTCTTGTAAATTTGTTTAAGTTCCTTGAAGATTCTGGATATTAGACCTTTGTCAGATGGCTAGATTGTAAAAGTTTTCTCTCATTCTGTAGGTTGCCTGTTCACTCTGATGATAGTATCTTTTGCTGTGCAGAAGCTCTTTAGTTTGATTAGATCTCATTTGTCTATTTTGGCTTTTGTTGCAATTGCTTTTGGTGTTTTAGTCATGAACACTTTGCCCATGCCTATATACTGAATGGTATTGCCTAGGTTTTCTCCTAGGGTTTTTATGGTTTTGGATTTTACATTTAAGTCTTTAATCTATATTGAGTTAATTTCTGTATAAGGTGTAAGGAAGGAGTCCAACTTTAGTTTTCTGCATATGGCTAGCCAGTTTTCCCAGCACCATTTATTAGAGAATGCTTTCCCTATTGCTGTTTTTTGTCAGGTTTGTCAAATATCAGATGATTGTAGATGTGTGGTTTTGTTTCTGAGGTCTCTGTTCTGTTCCATTGGTCTATATATCTGTTTTGGGACCAGTACCATGCTGTTTTGGTTACTGTAGCCCTGTAGTATCAGTTTGAAGTCAGGTAGCGTGATGCCTCCAGTTTTGTTCTTTTTGCTTAGGATTGTCTTGGCTATACGAGCTCTTTTTTGGTTCCATATGAAATTGAAAATAGTTTTTCTAATTGTGCAAAGGAAGTCAATGGTGGCTTGATTGGAATAGCATTGAATCTATAAATTACTTTTTCACAATATTGATTCTTCCTATCCATAAGCATGGAATGTTTTTCCATTTGTTTGTATCCTCTCTTATGTCCTTGCGCAGTGGTTTGTAGTTCTTCTTGAAGAGGTCCTTCACATCCTTGTAAGTTGCATTCCTAGGTATTTTACTCTCTTTGTAGCAGTTGTGAATGGGAGTTCACTGATGATAATGGCTGTATGCTTGACTATTGTTGGTGTATAGGAATTCTTGTGATTTTTGCACATTGATTTTGTATCCTGAGACTTTGCTGAAGTTGCTTAGCAGCTTAAGGAGTTTTGGGGCTGAGAAAATGGGGTTTTCCAAATATATAATCATGTCATCTGCAAATATACAATAATGTCATCTGCAAACAGAGACAATTTGACTTCTTCTCTTTCTATTTGAATATTCTTTATTTCTTTCTTTTGCCTGATTGCCCTGGCCAGAACTTCCAGTACTGTATTAGGTAGGGGTGGTGAGAGAGGGCATCCTTGTCTTGTACCAGTTTCAAAGGGAATGCTTCCAGTGTTTGCTCATTCAGTATAATATTGGCTATGGGTTTGTACTAATAGCTCTGTTATTTTGAGATATGTTCCATCAATACCTAGTTTGTTGAGAGTTTTTAGCATGAAGGGTTTTGAATTTTATCAAAGGCCTTTTCTGCATCTATTGAGATAGTCATGTGGTTTTTGTCATTGGTTCTGTTTATGTAATGTATTACATTTATTGATTTGTGTATGTTGAACCAGCCTTGCATCCCAGGGATGAAGCCAACTTGATCGTAGTGGATAAACTTTCTGATGTGCTGCTGGATTCAGTTTGCAAGTATTTTATTGAGGATTTTCACATTGATGTTCATCAGGGATATTGGCCTGAAATTTTCTTTTTTTGTCAGTCTCTGCCAGATTTTGGTATCAGGATGATGCCGGCCTCATAAAATGAGTTAGGGAGGAGTCCCTCTTTTTCTGTTGTTTGGAATAGTTTCAGCTCCTCTTTGTACCTCTGGTAGAATTTGGCTTTGAATTTGTCTGGTCCTGGGATTTTCTTGGTTGGTAGGCTATTAATTTCTGCCTCAATTTTAGAACTTGTTATTGGTCTATTCAGGGGTTTGACTTCTTCCTGATTTAGCCTTGGGAGGGTGCATGTGTCCAGGAATTTATCCATCTGTTCTAGATCTTCTAGTTTATTTGTGTAGAGGTGTTTATAGTATTCTCTGATGGTAGTTTGTATTTCTCTGGGATCAATGGTGATATCCCCTTTATCATATTTTTATTGTGTTTATTTGAGTCTTCTGTCTTTTCTTCTTTATTAGTCTAGCTAGCTATTTTGTTAATTTTTTCAAAAAACTAGCTTCTGGATTCATTGATTTTTTGAAGGGTGTGTGTGTATGTGTGTGTGTGTGTGTGTTTCTATCTTATCTTAGTTATTTCTGCTCTTATCTTAGTTATTTCTTGCCTTCTGCTAGCTTTTGAATTTGTTTGCTCTTCCTCCTCTAGTTCTTTTAATTGTGATGTTAAGGTGTCGATTTTAGATCTTTCTACCTTTCTGATGTGGGCATTATTGCTATAAATTTTCCTCTTAACACTGCTTTGGCTGTGTCCCAGAGATTCTAGTATGTGTTGTCTTTGTTCTCATTTGTTTCAAAAAGTTTATTTATTTCTGCCTGACCTTTCTTTCCTTCTGGCTGCCCTTAACATTTTTCCCTTTGTTTCAAGCTTGGAGAATCTGACGATTGTATGTCTTGGGTTTGTTCTTCTTGAGGAGTATCTTAGTGGCATTCTCTGTATTTCCTGAATTTGAATGTTGCCCTGTCTTGCTAGGTTGGGGGAGTTCTCCTTAATAATATCCTGAAGTGTGTTTTCCAACTTGGTTTCATTTTTCCCCGTTCTCTTTCAGGTATACCAATTAATCGTAGGTTTGGTCTTTTCACATAGTACCATATTTCTTGGAGGCTTTGTTCATTCATTTTTATTCTTTTTTTCCTAATCTTGTCTTCACACCTTATTTCAGTAAGTTGATCTTCAATCTCTGATATCTTTTCTTTCACTTGATCGATTTGGCTATTGATACTTGTGTATGCTTCACAAAGTTCTCATGCTGTGTTTTTCTGTTCCATCAGGTCATTTATGTTCTTCTCTAAACTGGTTGGTTATTCTAGTTAGCAGTTCCTGTAACCTTTTACAAAGTTTCTTGGCTTCCTTGCATTGGGTTAGAACATGCTCCTTTAGCTCATAGGAGTTTGTTATTACCAACCTTCTGAAGCCTACTTCTGTCAATTAGTCCACCTCATTCTCTGTCCTGTTCTGTGCCCTTGCTGGAGAGGAGTTGCAATTATTTGGAGAAGAAGAGGCATTCTGGTTTTTGGAATTTTCAGCATTTTTGCACTGCTTTTCCTCATCTTTGCAGATTTATCTGCCATTGATCTTTGAGGCTGATGACCTTTGGATGGGGTTTCTGTGTGGGGGTTCTTTATATTGATATTGATGTTGTTGCTGATTGTCAGTTTTTCTTCTAACAGTCAAGGCCCCTCATCTGCAGGTCTGCTGGAGTTTGTTGACCGCTGTTGGGAGGTCTCTCCCAGTCAGGAGGCACGGGGCTCAGGGACTCGCTTGAGGAGGCAGTCTGTCGCTTGGCAGAGCTGGTATGCTGTGCTGGAAGAATTCCTCTTGTTAGGATCAGCTGCTCTGTTCAGAGCCAGCAGGCAGGAATGATTAAATCCACTGAAGCAGCATCCACAGCTGTCCCTTCTTCCAGGTGCTGTGTCACAGAGAGATGGGGATTTTGTCTGTAAGCCCCTGGCTAGGGCTGTTACCTTTCCTTCAGAGATACCCTGCCCAGTGAGGAGGAATCTAGAGAAGCAGTTTGGCCACAGACACTTTGCCATGCTGTGGTGAGTTCCACCTAGTCCAGACCTCCCAGCATCCTTAACTGTCAGGGGAAAACTGCCTACTAAAGCCTCAGTAATGGTGGATTCCCCTCCCAACACCAAGCTGGATTGTCCCAGGTCAACTTCAGGCTGCTGTGCTGGCAGTGAGAATTTCAAAATTTCAAGCCAGTGATTCTTAGCTGGCTGGGTTCCAGGAGAGTGGGACACATTGAGCAAGACCACTTGACTCCCTGGCCTCAGCCCCCTTTCCAGGGAGAGTGAATGGTTCTGTCTTTCTGGGGTTCCAGGCACCAATGGGGTACAGCTAGCTCGGTGTCTGCCCAAAGAGCTACCCAGTTTTGTGCTTGAAACCCAGGGCCCTGGTGGTGTAGGCACACAAGGGAGTCTTCTGATCTGCAGACTATAAAAGCTGTGGGGAAAGCGTAGTAACCCAGCTGGGTAGCACAGTCCTTCATGGCTTCTCTTGGCTTGGGGGAGGGAGGTCCCCTGGCACCTTGCACTTCCCGGGTGAGGCAACGCCCTACCCTGCTTCTGCTCACCTTCCATGGACTGCACCCATTGCCTAACCAGGCTCAATGAGATGAACTGGGTTCCTCAGCTGGAAATGTAGAAATCACTCACCTTCTGCATTGGTCTCCCTGGGAGCTGCAGCCTGGAGCTGTTCCTATTCAGCCATGTTGGCCCTTCCTTTGGATTTATTTATTTCAAAATATTTTCAACTTTATGAAGGTTAAATTTTGTACATCTGTGGCCATTTATTTTATTGTTAAGGTTTTAATGGGTACATAATAATTGTTCACATTTGGGGGGGTATATGTGATATTTTGATGTGTATACAGTGTGTAGTGACCAAATCAGGGTAATTGGGATATCTGTCACCTCAAACATTAGTCATTTCTTTATGTTGGGGACATTCAAATTCCTCTCTTCTAGCTATTTTGAAATACACAATACACAGTCATTAAAGTTGTCACCCTACTATGCTATAGAACACTGGAACTTATTTCTCCTAACTGTAATTTTGTACCCATTAACCAAACTCTCCCTGTCTTCCCCTCCCCTATACCCTTTCTAGCTTCTGTTAACCATTATTCTATTCTATACTTCTATGAGATCAACTGTTTCAGTTTCCACATGTGAGTGAGAACATGTGGTATTTGTCTTTATGTGCCTCGGCCCTGGTACATTAAGTGGAATTATTTCACTTGATATAATGTCCTCCAGTTTTATCCATGTTGCCACAAATGACAAGATTTTATTCCTTTTAATGACTGAATTCTATTCCATTGTATATATAGCACATTTTCTTTATTCATTCATCCATTGATGGTTACTTGAGTTGATTCTATATCTTGACTATTTTGAGTGGTACAATGCAGCCATTTCAAGTGCAAGTTGCAATGAATTTTGACAGATTTATATGCATCTAATCTCCTTGTCAATTGAATTATAGAACATGTTTATCACCCAAAAGGTTTGTTTGTGCCCCTTTCAAGTCAATTTCTATTTCCAGTTTCAGTCTCAGGCAACCATTTGCCTTTTGTTACTACAGACTAAATTTTTTATTTCTTTAGTTTCTTAATTAAATAATAAATAATTGACCTTTATGTGTGGATTCTTTGTCTTAACATAACCTTTTAGAGACTCATCCTTGACCCATGATGATGCATCTGTAAACAGTTCATTTCTTTTTATTGCCTGTAGTACTCTACTGTATGAATATACCATAATTTATTTATCTGTCCATCTATTGATTGTCATTTGGATCGTTTTGCAGCTTGTTATGAATGAAACTATCAACATTCATGTTTTTTATGCTTGAAAATATGAAATATTTTTCCTTGGGAAATATCTGAGTAAAATTGCAGGTATGTATGGTAAGTGTATATTAAACTGTTGTTATTTGTACCCATTTACATCCCCACCAGCAATGTATGAAGATTCCAGTTGCTCCATATCTTCGTCAACACTTAATGTGGTTAAAATCAGTTGAAGATATCTGTCTGGATCTGTGTCTAAACTCTGTATTTTGTCTATTGTTCATTGATCTACATGATATTATGCCAAAACCACACTGTCTTGATTACTGTGGCTTCATAGTAAGTCTTGAAATTAGGTATTATGAGCCCTCCAGCTTTGTTCTTCTTTTTCAAAATTGTTTTTGCTATTTACGTCCTTCACATTTGCAGATAAGTTTTAGGGCCAGCTTTTTGATATTAACAAATGTTTGGGATTTTGATTGAAATTGCATTGAACCTATAAGCTAATTTGGAGAGAATAGACATTTTAGCAAAATTGAATAATCTGAATCATGATAATAGAATATTTCACCATCTATTTAGGTCTTCTTTAATTTCCCTCAGGAATGTTTTATAGTTTTAAGTGTATAGGCCTTACATATAGCTTGTTAAATATGTTCCTTAGTTTTCTTCATGTTTTGAATGTTATTATAAATTGTATCATTTATTTACATTTCCAATGTTTATTGCTAGTGTATAACAATACCATAGATTTATTTGTATATTGACCTTTTATCCTGTGACCTTAATAATCACACTTATTAGTTCCTGTGGACTTCTTAGGATTTTCAACATATACAGATTATGTCATTTGCAAATAAAAATTTATTTCTTTATTTCCTAATGGTATGCTTTTTATTTAATTTTCTTGCTTTATCGAATTGGCTAAAACTTCCACCACAATGTTGAGTAGAAATGGTTAGAGAAGATAGCCTTTCCTTGTTCCCAATCTTAGAAGAAAAGTGTTAAGTCTTTCACCAGTAGGTTTGATGTTAGTGTCAGTTTTTTTTGTTGTTGTTGTTATTGTTGTTGTTTTTAAATAGACTCTGTTTATCAGTTTGAGGAAGATCTTTTTGTTGCCAGTTTTTAAGAAATTAATGTTGATTTTTTTTGTCAGATGCCTTTTCTGCCCCTATCCAAATTATCATATGATTTTTCTCTTTGATTTTGTTAATATGGTGAATTACCTTGATTAATCTCCTAATGTTAAACCAACTTGGCATTTCTGAGATAAAAATCACTCTCTTGTTCTAGTTTACTACACTCCTTACATATTGCTAATTTTTAAAGGAATTTTACATCTATGTTCATGAGAGATACTGGTTTATAGATTTATTTTCCTGTGATGTTGTTGGTACCAAGATAATTCTGGCCTTATAAAATAAATTGGAAAGTGTTCACTTCTCCTCAATATTCTAGATGATATTTTGTAGGATTAGTATTATTTCTTTCTTAAATATTAGGTAGAATATACCATTAAAGCCATCTGGTTTTCTGTGCAAGAAGGTTTTTAATTGTGAATTCAATTTATTTAACATATTTGGGAATATTCAGTTGTTACATTTGTTTTTTAGTCAGTTTTGGTCATTTTTATCTTTCAAAAATTTTTCCATTTCATCAAGGTTGTTAATTGATTTCCCTTTCAAGGTGTCTTACTTTTATTCTCTTCAACTTAAAATTAAAATTTTAATTATGCCTTCCTCTTATAACATATCAGGAAAACAAGACCCCTGTGTTATACAGTCTTAGTAATTGTGTGAATCAATACAAAATGTTTGGAGTGTAATTTTGTGCCAATAAAAGGTGATAGCTTCAATACACCTGCATTTGACCCAGACATTCTAACTCTGGGAATTTTTTTCAGAAGTATAATTGTTTATGTACTTACAAAGACCTAAGAATATTTATAGCATCTTTTTTTCATAATTAAAAATGGAAACAACAATGAAAACTAATTAATAGAGGGCTATCTAGTAAAGAATGAAACATCCACATAATGGAATCCTATGTGAAAAAAGAGAGGTAGAGTAATATGCACTGATATGGAAAGTTATATTTCATATGTTGTTAAATGAGAGAAAAGGTTCCAAACAGATTTTCACAGCCTTTACAAGAAAGTATATGGAGATATATGCTTGGAAAATTTCTCTAAAATTGTATTGCAAGTAGTTGGGCTTGGGCAATTTAAAGAATTGGAAGAAAGATTATTCCCAATTTATACCCTTAGGCACCAACTGAAATTCTCAGATTTAACAGGTATACTTAAAAATACTTAAAATGAAAACCAAAATGCAGACAAATGTTTTATAATTCCTACTTTTTCTGTCTTACTCCAGCACTAGACAGATTTCCAATTTACATTTTGTCAGTTCCTCCAGGTTGCAAACATAACCGCATACATAAGCTGTCCTTATGCTCTCTCTACTTTACAGTGGTCCAGCTGGTAATCAGGGACATGCCATGGGAAAAAAAAATGGCTGGAAGAATCTTGCTCAAATGCATACAGATGCACATACGTTCAGAGAAGTGAAAACCTGAGGCAATAGCACAGAATAGAGTTCGATTTAGGGGTGGAACCTCTTACAGTATTCTGTAGAGTCTACAGGACCAAGAGCAGGAGTCTTTTCAAAATGAGTGAAGGAGTCATTAGGCTTTTTAGAGGATTTTTGGTGAAGTTAAGGTTTTGATCAAGACCAATATGCAGACTTTTTGGGGATATTGGTGCATGTTTTAGAGGCCAATTGTGGTGTCTCCTACTAGGGGAAGGGGATTGATTTGGGCTCCAAACAACTAGAAAAACTTGAGAAAAGCCTAACGGCAGAGGGGCTTAACTGTTTAGACTCGAAGACATCCAGAAACCTAGACTTGAGGCTTTGTAGGAAGGCAGCCCTGGTATTAAGAAGTCCCTGATTGGTAAGATTTCAGGTTTTCCCACCAAACAAAACCTTTCAAAAGTCCTAAAACTTAATTGGTCAAAAATGGGAACAACTTAGAGTTTGTTCTGCTCCCACTAGACTGATTGCCTGGGGACTCCCTGAATGTAGGCTAATTAAGAAGAGGTACCTGGGTGGCTAAGTACCTTTGGGAAGAAGGCAAGAGGGAGGGGAGCAGAGAGAGAGAGGACCCCTAATTTTGAACAACACTTATTTCTGGGCTTTTTTAAAGCTCTTCTGTGAGGACAGTTTCCTTCTTCACCATGAGTAGAGATGGCAGCAACTTGCCCTGACCCCTGTGCATGACTCAGCACTAGCAAGACAGGAGGTAGCCTCAGCGGAGCCCTAGAGAAAATTAGAAGGGGCAGCGAAGCCCCTCCATAGAGGTGAGTGTCTTCCTAAAGGGTCTCCTCTGTGAGGGAAAGGATAAGAGCAGTTTAGGGTGGGCTGTTCTGGGCCTACCTATCTTCTAGATCTTGAAGTATGGTCTAGGGTAGCAGCAGAGTATATAGGCTCATCTCCAGATCTTTCCTGCATAGCAGAGAGCACTTCCAGCTCCTCTCAGACCCAATGCTAGACATAGACACAGCTCCCTGATAGTCGGGGTCCTTCTCGCTCATGGTTCCTCATCTTGTGCTGGTTATGCAGAGGTGGTGGAAAAGCAGACCACTGAGCTTTCCCATCAATCCTGCCCCTGAAGCTTTGTTAACCATTAGTAAAACAGTGACAGAGACAGGGAGGGGGTTACCTAAGGAAGGGAAGGGAGGGAGGGAAAATGGTAATGTGAGGGAGGAAGGAAAACCAACTGGAGTAGGAATGAGGGAATGTGGCCCAAGCTGCCCTGGCCAGAACAGTATTATTTAATCATATATCTATACATCTTATATATAAATATATGACATGTATATCTTATATATTTAAATATCTCATAAATATATATGATATGTATTTTATCTATCTTATGTAAGTAAGATAAATAATATAATAAATCATATAAGGTATGGTAGTAAGCTGTGTGGGTGATAAAATCTGACAGACCTGGGTTCAAATCTTGACTCAGACAGCTATTAGTTGGGTTCTGTTGTGATGAATTAATATATAATTTAATATATAAGATATATCTATCTATATATAGATATACATATATATCTATGATATATCTTATATATCTATCTATATAAAAGTTATATATAATATATAACTACTTAATTTATGTATGTAAATTTTATGTGCCAGCCTCAGAATACAACAGTGAAGATATGTCCTAGCCCTTATGAAGTTTTTATTCTAATGTCATAGATAAATAATGAATAAACTTAAACTTCCTCTTCCTCTTCCTTGCTTAATTTTTTTCCCCGTGGCAAGATTAATAAACTAGGCTATTACATATTTTTCTTATGTGTCTTGTGTGTGGTCTAGCCCCCACCTCTTCCTTGAATATAAGCTCCACAGGGCATGGAATTTTCTTTGTTCTGTTCATGACTATGTTTGTTTATTGTTAAATGAAGGAATTAAGTAAATAATTAGACATACCAGGTAATAACAACAACTGTTATGAAAAAACAGAAGTCCAATAATGACTGTGTCTTCTGTTTTGGGCAGAGTGACTGGAAAGAGTCTTTGGAAAGGGTGACATTTGAATAATGGGATGAAGCGACAGGCTGAGAGCCAGGCATCCTTAACAGCTGGCAGTCCCAGATCTATTCCTTATCTGTGCCAGGTGCCATCTTTCCTTCCTCCCGCAACTTTGGAAGGAAAATGGAATTAGAGAAGAATGGATCTGCTCTGGGAAATTATCCCAAGCTCCAGAGTTCTCATTTAGAGATCTTGCTGCTCTGTAAAATGGAGATTTTAAAATCTGGACCAGCAGGGATATTGGTCTTACACCCTCTGCCTCCTTTCTGCTGGCCCTAAGGTGGATTCATGCATTACCATTACAGAAGAGAGCTGGGGTTTAAAGTTCCATCCTTTGAACATCGTATAAATCTGTGCCAGATGCCTTTATGTCATCTGGCACAGGTAACCTAAGAGAAATTAGGACAACTCCAAGACCAGAGGGACCTGATTGACTCACCTTCAAAACTGGCCTATTTAAAAGGTCTTACCCTCTGCCCACTGAGAGAAGCTACATCTAGTGGGGAAAAAGACAAGGAAGGTATTTCACCACCAACAGAAGAAGATGTCTTCACCCAATCCAGGGGGCTGGTTACACAGGGAAGTGAGAGCCTCACATGTAGACTTGGGGTGACAACATGTCCCTCAAGCTATGTGCCGAGCACAGTAGCAGGAACATGTTACCTGATTCTCAGGTTGGAAATAATTTCTGATGCTAATCTTTCTTTCTTCTCTCTTGAGAGCAGGACCATGTGGAGCATTGCCACCTCTCTTTTAATCTCTGGGCTTCAAAAGAAGCAGAATTAAGGACTAAATGATGGATAACCACTCTAGTGCCACTGAATTCCACCTTCTTGTAATTCTTGGGTCCCAAGAATTACACCACATTCTTTTTACTATATTCTTTTTCTTCTACTTGGTGACATTAATGGGAAACACAGTCATTATCGTGATTGTCTATGTGGATAAACGTCTGCAGTCCCCCATGTATTTCTTCCTTGGCCACCTCTCTGCCCTAGAGATCCTGATCACAACCGTAATTGTCCCCATGATGCTTTGGGGATTGCTGCTCCCTGGGATGCAGACAGTGTCTTTGTCTGCATGTATTGCTCAACTTTTCCTGTACCTCGCTGTGGGGACCACGGAGTTTGCATTACTTGGAGTGATGGCTGTGGACCATTATGTGGCTGTGTGTAACCCTTTGAGGCACAACATCATTATGAACAGCAGTACCTGTATTTGGGTGGTAATTGTGTCATGGGTGTTTGGATTTCTTTTTGAAATCTGGCCGGTCTATGCCACATTTCAGTTTACCTTCTGCAAATCAAATTCCTTAGACCATTTTTACTGTGATCGAGGGCAATTGCTCAAGCTGTCCTGTGACAACACTCTTTTCACAGAGTTTATCCTTTTCTTAACGGCTGTTGTTTTTCTCATTGGTTCTTTGATCCCTACAATTGTCTCCTACACCTACATCATCTCCACCATCCTCAAGATCCCGTCAGACTCTGGCCAGAGGAAAGTCTTCTCCACCTGTGCCTCCCACTTCACCTGCATTGTGATCGACTACAGCAGCTGCTTGTTTCTCTATGTGAAACCCAAGCAAACACAGGGAGCCGAGTACAATAAGATAGTTTTCCTGCTGGTTTCTGTGTTAACCCCCTTCCTGAACCCTTTCATCTTTACTCTCCAGAATGACAAAGTCAAAGAGGTCCTCCAAGATGGAGTGAAACGCCGCTGTCAACTCCTCAAACATTAGTTGTTCTTGAAGTCAGTGTTAGGTAGTGCAAGCCTCACTGTCAATTATTAAGTCACCTGGAGAACTCTAACTCTTCTCTTCTCTTATCATCATTACAAAAGTCAAAGAGTGTGTACAATTCCGAATCACACCATGGAAGTAGATTAGGCTGGTAAAAATTAAATCCATTCTCTGCTCAGGAGAATCTCATAGCCTTAGTTCCTGCCTGTTTCTTGTGATTTGGGAGAGACTAGTGAAAGGAAATGCATATATTTTTTTAAGAGTTCTATTAGTCCAATTAATTTCCTTATAGTCTACCTCTGAAAATGTATTTTCTGGGGAAGGGAGGAATTGAGGGAGATGGACTGAGAGAGGTGTCCTAATCAGAGTACAAAGGTAGAGATGCTCACTTTGATCCTTCATCAACTAGTGCTAAGTCCTTCCCTCTATTTTTGTGCAATTTTTTGACAAGATGACCATATATATTTTAGATATCCTAAGGCTCTTTTTCTCTGCCCCACTGATACTGCATAGTAAGTGTAACATGTTTACTTTACACTGATACTGCAAAGTAAGTGTAACATGTTTATGTTTTGTCACAGAATTAGTCTAGAATGGTGATATGAGGATTGATATACTTCTCATTTAGCAAATCTTTGTGATGTAAAGAAGATAAAAATATTTGGGGATAAAAATGGGGGAAAAGTTATTTTTGTTAAGCTTCAGCATATTTCTTTCACTGCCCATCTTTGTGATGGGCATAGGGATGGGGGCAAATAAGAACTAAATGACGAAATCTAGAAAGCATCCTGTATTTTATAGCTATTTAAAACAACCATGTCTGTTCAGACTGTATCCAGATATAGACTTCAAACTTTATAATGTCTTTTGATTCTCCATCTCTCAAATCCAACAGTCTCAATACCGTCATGTATATCTTCTCTGTGGGCAGAATTTAAAAAAAAAATAAGAGGCTATCTTATTGACTCCCAAATTTCTAGCAATTCCAGGATTGTCTGTTTGGTAATCTAACTGTTGGAATTTCACATAATAAGGGATTATAAGGAAGAAGTTTACCTAAACAACAACAATCAGCAGATCATGCCAGCCTAAAGTAAGTGAGAAAATTGAGCTGTTCAGCAGTGGGATGATGAGGTTACTGAGAATTTTAAAGAGTACTGTGTGAGGATGCCTTGTTGTCTTGTATTGTAAGGAGCAACAACCATCATATATGATTGGGTAGATTGCATTGTATTAAAGCACCAGACAAGGTGGGGAATGGGCTTTAAATTCAGCCAGTCCATGCTCTGTACGCCAACCAATGGGCCCTGGTGGGACTGCATTGGCTGGAGGAAGGGGAGACTTTTGCTTAAACAAAGGTACCCATGGTTTCCAAGCCCAGTTAATGAGGATCTGTTCTGACCAGAAAGATTACCATTTTTCTAATTCGTTAAGCCAGAGATGTATCCTTTAACAGATGAGAAAATAGAGGCTCAGAGAATTTAAATAACTTGCCAAAGTTTACTTAGCCATTCACTACATCACATCCATCAGACCGGAAAAACATAGAACTCTGAGAATACTAAGTATGGATCTGAATACTGGAGGGTAGATTTTTTTAAAAATCAACTTCTGGTGGAAACATAAGATATAAGATCCAAAGGATTATAAATCGTTCTATTAT
>CAUYLG010048706.1:139-17250 GCA_963573385.1 Cacajao melanocephalus
AGTCGTGGGGGGGGGCGGCTTATCTATTTTACGTGGGGGGAGGTGTTTGAGTTTCCCAAGCTCGGCCCCCCTATTTACACCGTGGGGGCTGTTGTGGCTTTGTGCAAAGTCGGGCCCAATGAATCCCCGCGGGGCCAACATTGGTTCACACAACTAAAAAAAAAAAAAAAAAAAAAAAAAAAAAAAAAAAAACTTCTAAGCAAAATTTTAGCAAATAAAACTCAAGAGGCTAGGCACAGTGGCTCACGCCTATAATCCCAGCACTTTGGGCAGCTGAGGCGGACTGATCACTTGAGGTCAGGGGTTCTGGATCAGCCTGGTCAACATGGTGAAACCCAGTCTCTACTAAAAATACAAAAAATTAGCCAGGTGTGGTGGTGGACACCTGGGATCCCAGCTACTCACGATGCCGAGGCAGGAGAATCGATTGAACCTAGGAGGCGGAGGTTACAGTGAGGCAAGATCATGCCGCTGCATTCCAGCCTGGGCCACAGAGTGAGACTCTGTCTCAAAAAAACCCAAAAAACTCAACAATCTTCTAAAATAATAATACATCATGACTGAAGGGGGGAGTTATCTCAGGAATGAAAGATTGGTTTAGCATTCAAGAATCAGTCAATATAATTCATCATTATTAGTAAACCAAAATAGATACCCACCATATTAATAATCTCAATAAATGCAGGGAAAAAAATCTGACAAAATCCAAGATCCCTCCTGAGCAAAGTAAACTAGGAACTGTATTCTGGGGACTTCCTGGGACTAACAAAGGGCACTGGTGAAAATCCAGCACGCAGCATCACACTCAATGGTGCTGAGTGCATACCTCCCAGAGCAGGAGGAAGGCTGTCTGTTCATCACTCTCATTCAAACTGTCCTGGAAGCACTGGTGGGTGCCTTTAGGGACGACAAATGAAAGGGCATTCAGACTGGCAAGGAAGAAGGAAAACTGCTTTTACTGCAGATGACAAGATCATCTACACAGAAAACCTGACGGTAACTCAATAAACGCCACTAAACTAGTTGAGTGAGTTTAGCAAAGTTGCAGGCTACAAAATCAACACATGAGAATTTTACTAGCCACTTAAAATCAGTAAACAAATTTTTTTAAAATGCTATTTACAAGACATTTTTTAAAAATGCTATTAAAAAAACACTTAACAGGTAAGTCAATCTATCTGACAAAAGATGCTACTAAAAACCTGTGCACTAGCCAGGCACAGTGGCTCACGCCTATAATCCCAGCACTTTGGGAGGCCGAGGTGGACAAATCACGAGGTAAGGGAGTACCAGCCTGGCCCACATGGTGAAACCCCATCTCTACTAAAAATACAAAAATCAGCCTGGTGTGGCGGCACAGGCCTGTAATCCTAGCTACTCGGGAGGCTGAGGCAGGACAATCGCTTGAACCTGGAAGTTGGAGGTTGCAGTGAGCCGAGATCATGCCACTGCATTCCAGCCTGGCGACGGAGCAAGACTCCGTCTCAAAAAAACAAAACAGGCCGGGCACAGCGGCTCACGCCTGTAATCCTAGCACTTTGGGAGGCCGAAGTGGGTGGATCACCTGAGGTCAGGAGTTCAAGACCAGCCTGGCCATCATGGTGAAACCCCGTCTTAAACAAAACAAACAAACAAAAAACACCTGTGCACTGAAAACTACAAAACATTAAATTAAAAACAACCCAAATAAACAGAGGTTTCCATGGGTCAGAAAACTCAAGATTGTTAAACTGTTCCCAATTTATCTATGGACTCAATGCAATCCCAATCAAAACTTCACAGAAATTTTCACAGAAATTGACAAACAGGTTCTAAAATTCATAAGGAAAAGTGGAAGATCTGAAAGAGCCGCAACAGCTCTGAAAAAGCACAGGGCTGGACAGCACGAGTATCACCTGACTTTAAGAACTGTTTGAGAGCTACAATAATCCACAACAGCATGGTGCTGCTACACAGATTCACAAGCAGACAAGTGAATCCACACCCGCATAGCTGATTTCTGATAAAAGCACAAAGACAATCCAGTAGAGAAATCATCTTCACAACAAATGCCATGAAACAGCTGAACATCCTGGACAGAGACATGAACTCAGGTCCACAGCTTGCATCATACACAAAAGTTTACTCAAAATGCATCACAGACCTAAGTATACAACTTAGAGCTACCACATTTCTAGAAGAAAAGACGAGATAATCTTTGTGACCTTGAGTTAGGGAAAAAGTTCTCAGCTGGGAGATCGCAGTCCAAACCAAAAGAACAGACTGAGGCTGATGCGGTGGCTCACACCTGTCATCCCAGCACTTTGGGAAGCCGAGGCGGGCATATGACTTGAGCTCGAGTTCTCAACCAGCCTGGGCAACACAGAAACCCTGTCTCTACAAAAAATAAAAAAAAATCAGCCAAGTATGGTGGCATGCGCCTGTCGTCTCAGCTACTCAGGAGGCTGAGGGAGGAGGATGACCTGAGCTAGGAGGTGGAGGTTGCAGTGAGCCAAGATCATGAGATCCGGACCCTGTCTCAAAAAAAAAAGAACTGAAAAACTGGACCCCATAAAAATCTTGCAATTCTACTCTTCAAAAGACACTGTTCAGAAAAAGAAAGCCACGGACAGGGACAAAGTCTACATTAAGCATCCATGTAAAAAGCTGTGTCCAGAATACATAAGGATCTCTCACAAGTCGACAGCAAAGCAACAAACTCAATCTAAAATAATCGGCAAAAATCAGAAAGGACATTCTACCAAAGAAGACATACGGCGGCAAATGAGCGCAAGAAACGTCACTCCACGCCCTCAGTGATGAGGCGGCGCGGCTGGAGCCACAAGGACACGCCACCGCAGACCCATCGGGACGACAAACTCCTCAGCCACCCACCGCGCACGCTGGCGAGGATGTGGAGCAGGAGCCCTCACTGTTAGTGGGACACAAAACAGTGCAGCCACCTTGGAAGATAGTCTGGCAGTTTCTGAAAGTTAAACATAAGCACAAATATATGATCCAGCCCATTCCACACCTAGGTATCTATCCAAGGAAATAAAGCCGTGTGTCCCTACAACAACTTGTACCCGAATGTTCACAGCCGCTTTCTTTGTGACAGTCGAGAACTGGAAACACTCCACACGCTCCAACAGGCAAATGGAAGAACAAACGCGACATCCACGCAGGGGAACACTGCCCAGCACACGCAGCGCGCCGAAGGAGCCCAAAATAATTACGCTGAGGGAAAGAAGCCAGACCAAAAGAAGAACATATTGTAGGATTTCATTTCTACAAAGCTCTAGGGAAGGCAGCTCTTCTACAGGCCTGCAAGCAGACTGCCGCAGCCCGGGGAGAAAGCACAGGGTGTGGGCAGGAGAAGATGTCCAGGTGACAGGCAGGTTCATTGCGGGGACTGCAGCGAGCGTTTTACATGCATGCATCCAAAGTTATTGAACTGTATGCTTTAAATACATGCGGCTTATTATGTGAACTGCGCCTCAAAAAACGGTTTTAAAAAGTAACTACACAGCAATCACCCCAACTGCACCCTTTACATCCCAGGATTCATTTGTTCTATAGCTTTAAACAACCTCCACAGCTCAAGACAAAGGTAAACCGGCAGCATGAGACCACCCTAGCTTCTGCTGTTGACCCCAGAGACACCCTTTTCCCTGCTAAAGAGTTTCACAGAAACAGGGCTGCGCTATGTTACAAACAATTCTTTCTCGAGATTGGGAGCCTGCAAGCACGTTCTGTAAAGGGCCGAGCCGCACAGTTTGGGTTTGTAGGCCACGTGGTCTCTCACTCCTACTCAGCCACTCTGCCGTGGCACAAAGCAGCTACAGACAGCACCCACGAGGGCGGGCGTGGCCATGCACCCTAACGCTTCACTCACAGAAGCAGGCAGGGGGTCCTGGAGGAGCAGCAGCCACCAAGTCATCCGGGAACTTGCTCGAAATACACATTCTCAGGACCCTACCTCAGACCTGGAAACCTGCAACTCTGGGGATGGGCCCCACAACGCGTCCACTAAGAAGCCAGCCCATGATTCCAAAGCTTGGGTTTGAATCACACTGGTCTAGAAAACCGGCCAAGTGATGAGCTGATCTGATTTGAAAGGAACACGCCTGAGGCAAATGCTCAAGGGCCAGGCACTGCAGTCCCCGCTAGCAGGTGGGGCCCTGGACACCGCAGATAAAACCTGACTTCCCCAACCCAGCCACTCAAGGGGAGAGGGGGTGGGGGAGAAAATGACACTCCTGATAAACCTGTTACTCCATTTCCTGACTGACAAGTTTCAACTCCTAAAAAAAAAACTCTCAAATGCCTCGGCTGTTTCACACCGCCACAGCATGCTTGCACACCGCTGCCCGGTCCTCCCTCAGGGGCGGTTCAGCCTTGGCATCTAGCATGGGGGCACCTGAGCTGGACCCCTACACACCAGCCAAGACCACTCAACGCTGCAGAGGCTGCACATCCGGGTCTAAGGGCCAGGAATCCCATGCGTGCATCACACACCTCATCACAAGCTCGAACACCACATTCCAAGAAGTAATGTCTGGCTGTCCGAAGATTACTTCAGGTAAAAGTCGCAAATAATCAGTATTGCAGTATTTCCCTTTATAAAGTACCTCTTCACGCTCTTCCTTGCTCACTGCTTAAAATGCCAGCGTTTACTTAAAATGTTTTCAGGCTGGGCTCAGTGGCTCATGCCTGTAATCCCAGCACTTTGGGAGGCTGAGGTGTGTGGATCACCTCAGGTCGGGAGTTCTAGACCACCTGACGCACATGAAGAAACCCTGTCTCTACTAAAAATACAAGACGATCCGGGTGTAATGACATATGCCTATAATCCTAGCTACTCAGGAGGCTGAGGCAGGAGAATCGCTTGAACCCAGGAGGCGGAGGTTGCAGTGAGCTGCGATCGGGCCACTGCACTCCAGCCTGGGCAACAAGAGTGAAACTCCAACTCAAAAAAAAAAAAGCAAATAAAAATAAAAAGTATTAAAATCTTTCTCAAATCCAGAGAAACATGTCAAGAAAATGTAATAATTCAAAAGCATAATGAGGAAACAAATGCAGTTTTAAGATGGAAGAGTAACATCACTTCCACCCCATTCTCCTCTCAAAAAACCGCCAGAAGCCCAGCTCTCAGATGAAGAAGGCATTGTCTGGAGCTCAGGCACACACAGGGCAGGAGGCGGCTGGGAGGAGGCGGCCAGGGGCCAAGCAGCTGCAGAGGCAGACGCCAGGGAGAGCCCCCACAGGAGAGGAGGCCTTGCAGAAGCAGGATGGGGGGCTGGTTCGCACATCTGCATAAGAAAGTCCTCAGGGCTCCCAGGTGCCCTCCCCCTGCAGCCACTGGCACATCAGCCTTGAGTGACCAGATGGTCGAGAACGGCCTATGTGGGGAAAGTGCCCCTTTAAAGCCAAGGTCTAAAACCAACCAAGGGAATGCAGAGGAAACCAGCAAGACAAACTGTGAAGAAAAGCATCACATCCGTGCAGCACTAGGAGGAAGATATGGCATCCCCAAGTCGCAACAGGTGGGAGCTTTTACGGAAGAAACAAAGAGAAAGACAGGACATCTCAGACACAAAAACACAATCACAGAAACTAAAAGTAGTCAGGCAACAAAGTGCTGGACGATCAGGCGGAGGCCTCCAGAGAGGAACCCTGAGCGGCACGGAGAGGGCAGGGGCCGCAGCAACTGAGCCCCAGTGCCAGGAGGGCCGACGGCAGCCCTAGGGATCACCGGGCAGGAGATGCTTCGGGCGCGAGCCTCCTGGTAACAAGGGCCTGGCGAGGGCCCAACAGGCACCAACACAGGGCCACACAAGCCGCCCCAAGGCATCTGACAAGACTGCATTCTAGATGCCAGATCCAAGAGGGGTACTGAAAGCTCCTAAAGGACACAGTCAGGTCACATGCCAGAGCCCAAGGGAGATGGCAGGGGACTTCGCCATGGGGACACCGGAGACACAACGCTGAAGAGGGCTGACAAGCATTCTGCTCCAGCCCGTCACACGCAGGTGCCGTTACCTGGTGAGCCACGCAACACCCACAGCACGTGCGCCCCGGCCCCGACTGCACAGCGCAGTATGGTCACTCAGATAAAGACGAACCCGGGGGGGAACCCCCTAAGGAGGGGCCAGCTGGCCATCTGCCTCTGGACCACAGAGGGAGGGCCAGGGAAGAACGCTGGAGCAAGGATGGAGCAGCCAGAGATCCTGAGAAAACCAAGCAAGGGAGCAAAATACAAGACGACGCCAAACTCCAAGAACACACAGTGGAGAGAAAATGAGGTCAGACACATGACTCCAGAACAGAAAGCGGCACAGACAGGAAATGAGGTCAGGACACAGAGTTCCAGACAGGAAGTGAGGTCGGGACAGAGTGTGTCGTGGCACAGACAGGAAATGAGGTAAGGACACTAAGAGCTTCAGACAGGAAATGAGGTCAGGACACAGAGAGCCCAAGACAGGAAATGCAGTGAGGACACAAAGAGTTCCAGAAAAAAGTGAGGTCAGGACACAGAGTTCCAGACAGGAAATGGGGTGAGGACACAGAGTGTTCCATACAGAAAATGAGGTCAGGACACAGGACGTTCCAGACAGGAAATGCTGTCAGGACGTAGAGTGGCACAGATAGGAAATGAGGTCATGACACACTGTTCCAGATAGGAAATGGGGTGAGGACACAGAGTGTTCCCGACAGGAAATGAAGTCAGGACACAGTGTTCCAGACAGGAAATGAGGTCAGGACAAAGAGAGTGCCACACAGGAAATGAGGTCATGACACAGTGTTCCAGACAGGAAGTGAAATCAGGACACAGAGTGCTCCGGCGAGGAAATAAGGTCGGTACACAGTGTTCCAGACAGGAGATGGGGTAAGAAGACACCATTCAGTCATATTAATCAGCCCAAAGGATAGATTTCTCAAAACTCTAGACATAGCGTATCAGCATGTGGGGCTGTGGCAGGCACAGGTCTAAACAGCTGGGTCAAGGGCAAGCGCCACGGTGCTTGTTGCTCAGGTACGTGGGGTCAACAGAAGACTATGCAGCAAAAATGGGGAGCGTCCCTGCCTGTGCAAAGTGGGGGAGGACAGGATGGGGACACTGGCTGTCATCATTCAGCTTTTGGCATGCCATGGTCTCCTTAGCTAAAAGAGACAGGCTGGGTGCAGTGGTTCACGCCTGTAATCCCAGCACTTTTCGAGGCCGAGGCAGGTGGATCACAAGGTCAAGAGATCAAGAACAGCCTGGCCAACATGGTGAAACCCAGTCTCTACTAAAAATACAAAACTTAGCTGGGCATGGTGGCACACACCTGTAGTCCCAGCTACTTGGGAGACTGAGGAAGGAGAATGGCCTGAACCCGGGAGGTGGAGGTTGCAATGAGCGGAGATCGTGCCACTACTCTCCAGCCTGGAGACAGAGAGAGACTCCATCTCAAAAATAAAAATAAAAAAAAGATAAAAGGCAAAAGAAAGGCCACGTGGTGGGGTGACAGACACCAGAGAGAAGCTTGCCTAACAGGTGCATGGGATGTGGCGCCAGTCCACATCACGCACCACACGACCGAGAGGTGACGTTGCAGGGCAGTGCCCAGCCACATCCCCTAGAGGCCACTTGCACCCAAGTGTGCAGCACAGGCGTTTGAAGAAAAGAAGTGTTGTCGTGGCTATCTCCACCCTCAGAAACCTCCCAGAGCTCATCTGACCGCAGGGACCACAGAGGTGTGCAGCAGGGGAGCTGTGCACCTCAGGTGTACCTGCCGATGGCCCATGCTGTTCCACCAGCAAATCCCCTGCCTTCCCCCGCCCCTCTACCCCCAACACACAGTGACCACAGTCTGGCCGAGACTGTGATAACTTTAGGAACAAAGAGAAGACTACAATTCAGCTCCTCCCTCCCAGTCCACCTTGCCCCTCCCCAGAGACAGTGGTGACGACCACAAGTCTAGGCACAAGGCAAGGCAGGTAGACCCTGGACAGGCTGACAGTCGGAGGCTGTGTCCTCAATGCACCCAGACTGAATAGCAGTAAATTAAAAGAAAAAGCAGTCCAGTAGACATCCAAGTAGGATCTTGAGCCTTCAGACAGGGATGGGTGAATCCTAGGATGAGGCAGATGGAGATATGTCACACTGGAGACCGCAGTGCAGCAGAGTCCCCAGGTACCCTGTGACACGAAGACCCATGGGGAAGAAATGAGCTGAACCCTCCTGCCTCCTCCCACAGGCACCATGCTTGGGGACTGGCCAGGCCAGCACCCCACAGGCACACCAGCAGGCCGTGGCCACCTCCAGCACGGACCTGCCAGATTCTTCACAATCAGTGTCTGGAGGGGAACAAGCAGTGGGCCCAACACCTCAGAGGAGCAGCGCCAACCCCAGCCCCTCATGGTCACTGGAGCCCACCCGGAATGCCTAGAATGACACCTTCTGTCCAAGAGCCACGAGGCAGCGCTGGACAAGCACCCACAGCCTGAACACCGGCCGCATGGCCCTCCCTGCCACGGTCACACAGCCAGGGTTTCTCAAGGAGCGCGGAGCGTGGAGCCCTGGCTCACCGCTGGCTACGAGACGGCTGCCCACAATCCAGAACGGCTCCTTCCACAAAGTCAATCACGGGGCGCCAAGCACCCTTTCTCCTACGAGACAGGCGTCTAGAAGGACCCAGAGCCTTCTCTTCCAGTGGCAGGCACGCTGAGGACACCACTCTGGCCCAAGATGTGCGCAGACTCGCAGAATGCAACCCTCAGCCAAGCCGGCGTTGATGCCCAGCCCCTGCGTGCACCTCCCCCACCGTCACTGTGGGCTCTCAACCCTGGCCGGCCGTGTGCGCACAACATCCCTGAACAAAGGCCTCGAGCCACGGTCACACCAGGGGACGGGCACCTGCAGCCTCATTCCTGGGGCCTCTGTGGGCAGCAGCCCCAGCCCCGGCCCCAGCCTCCATCTGCTCGCACTGTTCCCAGCTGTCGGTGCTGGGGGGCATGTGGCTCATTTATTAAGTGCCCACGTGTTGGGAAGATGTCCTCAGGAACAAAAGTAAGGTGGACCTGGCAGAGGCCAGCAGCCCCGAGACAGGGCGTAGGGGCAAGGAGGGCCGAAAGAAACATGAGGCTGCGTATCCTGTTCATTCTGAGGACGACCTGCACTCACAAGCAGCCCGGCTTCTCCCTGGGTTGTAAACGAAGGGAAACATCAAAGCTCAGGAAGCCGCCTTCATGGATAACTCCAGACTGAAGCCTGGGGAGCCTCCCAGCTTTTGCCCGCTGTGACTGGCACTGGCGGTATCGGCCTGGGTGCTCTGGACTCAGAAGGGGAGGCCGTGCTACAGGCGGTGCTGGACTCACAGCAGCTAAAGCAACTGAACCAAATTACACTATGAAATATTTACTCCAACTTAGCAATTCTCACTTTTTTCTTTTTTTTCAGATGGAGTCTCAGGGCTGTGGCATGATCTGGGCTCACTGCAACCTACACCTACCAGGTTCAAGCTATTCTCATGCCTCAGCCTCCAGAGTAGCTGAAATTACAGGCATCCGCCACCATGCCCGGCTAACTTTGTATTTTTAGTAGAGACCAGGTCTAGCCTGGTCTCAAACTCCTGAGCTCAAGTAATCTGGCTGCCTTCGCCTCCCAAAGTGCTGGAAGTCCAAGTGTGTCCCGAAGTGCTGGGAGTCCAGGCATGCACCACCACACCGGCCTCACTTTCTTCTGGTCGCGCTCCGTATTTCAATCTTCCAGGACGCACTGGGACCACGGGAGGCTCTTCCAGAAGAGCCAAGCACCACCCTAGCACTGGCCCTCAGGGAGGAACCCATACCACGAACTTGCGGACAGCTGTGAGGATACAGCCAGGAAGGCCCAGGAGCTAGGGCCCCAGCTATACCTGCTCTGTGGGCACTGACTGCTGGGCCGCCAGGTTTGTCTTGGGAGTGGAAATCAAGACCCTCAGTCAGCAGCTCAGACAGACGAAGCCCTCCACAGGTCGACACACCACGACACAAAGGGGCCCTGCAGAGGCAGTAACAAGTGGGACCCAGGCCCAAGCTGCTTCCCGGGAAGCTGAGAGCAGCCCGGCGCCGGGACCAGAGCGTGGCGCAGCCTCGCCAGCAGCCACGGCGCCCTCCTGAGGCCCAGCAGATCCTCAGTCGAGCCAGTCCATGGCAAGCCTCGTCTTGGGACACAGCCCCCACCCCCACTCAGTTTTTCTCACCTTTCATGGAGCAGCTAAAAATGAGTGGACCCGTTCTTTACAAAACTTTTGAAAACTTAAGGTAGGATAAAGTTTGTTATTAAACTGGAGAAGAAGGGGCAGTTTTCAACCGAGCATGTCTGAAGGACACCCTCCTGGCCCTCGGCTCCTCCTCCTCCTCTTTGTATCTCTGACCAGGGGGTGCTACAGAGACCTGCCGGGAAACTCCAAGAACCCTCCCCCACAGGTGTGCAGAACACTGGCAAAGACCAGGGTGACTCCCACGTGCCACGGCGCACCTGGGCACAGCCACCGCCAGGGACAGTGAAATGTCAATGGACACAAGAGCTGGGGAGGCCTCCAGAGACGAGGCCAGATAAGCCGGCACAGCCTTGCTGTGCCCGGAGCCAAGGGGCAGAGAGGGAAGCAAGAAAGGGAGAAGCCGCGGGTCTGTCACCGGCCAAGTGCCAGACCCAGGAAAATGGTCGACATTCACGTGGAAAGAAATACTTTGCCGTTTATTTTCTAGAAAAAGCCAGTGTGTACAAACACAACTTCACAGCTGAACCTGTGGACATGCCGCATATACTGGGTTCCACCAGTGACACAGAGCGGGTCCCCCGCTGCCTGGCACCAGCCCCCCAGATGCTACCCACACAGACACAGTCACCACTGAGCAGGCAAGGGCTCTGCAAGGAAGGGAAGGCAGCTGCAGCTGGGGACAAGCCTCAATGGCCCACACCACCTGCGGGCCAGGACAGGCTCGGACATGCCACACATTACCGCAGTGGGATGTGAGGACACTCGAGGCCCGGGAAAGCCCTGCTGGCTCTACGGGCTTTGAAAGAAGACAGCAGCAAGGCCCGGGCATGGGGGCAGGGACAGGGCTGGGTGTGAGGGCTCAGGCCTGTAACCCCAGCACTGTGGGAGCCCTGGCAGTAGGATGGCTTAAGCCCCAGAGTTTAAGACCAATCTGGACCACAGAGCAAGACCCCATCTCTAGAAAAAATAAATAAAAGGACATCAGCAGATACTGAGACCAGTGAGCAGCCAAGATCAGGACAACTCGGGCATCAAAGCTGTGACTAGAATGGGCCACTCTGTCCAACCAGGGCCCGCAAGGGCAGGCGGGAGAAGGGTGATGCTCCTACTGCAGCAGCGGTGCCAGGAGTGCAGTCAGCGCCCCGTGCCACCATCCCTAAGACAAGCAGACTCACCAGGGATCCCGGCCCACTGGGAGAAAGTTCATGGGGACAGGGGACTTTAGGGGTCCAAAGTCCCCCTGGCAGATTACTCATTAATTACCAAGGGAGAGGCTTCCTGAGGAGAGCACAGGCCACTTGCTCCTGAGGCCTCCCACGCCTCAGACAGGGCACTGGCCCCCTGGGGCTGCCCCTACCCACATGCCAGTCTGAGCCCTTTTTTTTATTTTGTTTTTTGAGATAGTTTCGCTCAGTCGCCAGGTGCCAGGCTGGAGTGCAGTGGCATGACCTCGGCTCACTGCAACCTCTGCCTCCCGGATTCAAGCAATTCTCCTGCCTCAGCCTCCTGAGTAGCTGGGACTACGGGCGCGTGCCACCACGCCCAGCTAATTTTTATATTTTTAGTAGAGACGGGGTTTCACCATGTTGGCCAGGATGGTCTCGATCTCTTGACCTCATGATCCACCCGCCTCGGTCTCCCAAAGTGCTGGGATTACAGGTGTGAGCCACCGCGCCCAGCCCCAGTCTGAGCCCTTCTAATGCAACGTCACTGTATGGAGGAGTGGAGGTTTCTCAGAATAAAAAGTCCCAAACCAAGGACAGGCAGCAGGCTTGCCAAAGGGCCACTTCCTGCTCTTCCGTCTGCCGTGGACAGTGGCACACCTGGGCAGCAGTGGCCACCCCACACTCGAGGGCACGCCGGGAATGGACATCGGGTTCTGGGACGGCCAAACAGAGTGCAGCATGAGGGCTGCCCAGCACCACCCGGGCCCTCTGTTGAGCAGGGAGATGAGCACCTTTAAGATACGTTGAGTGGTTTCTTTAAAACAGGTGGCCAGGGCCGGGTGCAGTGGCTCACGCCTATAATTCCAGCACTTTGAGAGGCTGAGGCAGGTGGATTACTTGAGGTGAGGAGTTTGAGACAAGCCTGGCCAACTTCGCAAACCCCACCTCTACTAAAAATACAAAAATTAGCCAGGCGTGGTGGCAGGCACCTGTAATCCCAGCTACTCAGGAAGCTGAGGCAGAAGAATCGCTTGAACCTGGAAGGCGCAGGTTGCAGTGAGCCAAGATCGTGCCACTGTACTCTGGCCTAGGGGATGAAGTGAGACTCCATCTCAAAAAAAAACAACAAAAAAACTCAGGTGGTCAAAAGCATGCCAACCACAACAGCAGCAAGACACCTAACTCACTCCAACGATCCGAAACGTTCTGAACTACCACAAACCCTCTGACTGTAAAAACGTCTCTGATTCCAGGTCAACAACCTGGCTCATAATTGACGAATCCAACAAAACCCGTGGCCCAGATGACAGCAGGCAGGACAGCGAGGCCCAGGAGGCTCTGATGACAGGAGACGAGCTGGTCGGAGTAGGGACACCCTGAGCCGTCTGTGCTGGCTCTTCCTTTTCCCACGCTTCCAGCCCCAACAGCAGCAGGGCAGGAACCAGACACTCTCGGAGGACACCACTCACTGACTTATTCTCATTTCTGGAAACATCTCTTCCCAGTTAAGAAATCACCTGGGGTCGGTTTCAGCCCACTCAGACTACCCCACGGGCGAGGGGCCTGCCGCCAGGGACCACTGAAAGCAGAGACTTGAAAGGGTCCCCCCGGCCTTGCTCTCAAACAGCCCTGGGAGCATCGAAGGCTGAGCTGAGCAGAGAAGTCACTCCCGTTGCCAGGCCCCTCCTGGTGGCATGGCTGCGCCTGGCCCACACGCTAGACCTGGAGCCTCGCACGTCCTCAGCCTGCGCTCTCAGGACAGCCATGGCCCCCAGCATCTCCAAGAATGAGGCAAGGGGACACGTGGACCCAACCACAAGGAGACCCAACGCCCAGGCCCAGGTCAGACGCACCCTGTGTGCCCAGTGAGGACGCTGCCATGGAAGCTGGCCTCCACCTCAGAGCCAGCCATGAGGGGAGCAGTGTCAGGTGGCACCAAGGACCAGCAGCTCGATCGCATGTGCCCTGGCCTGGCAGCCTCGCCGGCTGCCTCACACACTCCAGGCGTTTTGCTAAGCACCTACAGGCATCCATCAGCTGACCAACAGGCCGCTGGCTGTGGGCACAGTCCCCGCACCAGTGCCCAGACGCAGCTCCTGAGATGGCTCGTGGGACCCAGCTGCCTCTTCCAAACAGGAGAGGGGCCGATGGGAAACTGAGGCCTAGAAAAGTAATGCGGCCCACACTCATAGAGTAAGGAAGGAGCCCGGCCATGCTCCTAAGCCCTAAGCCATGCTGCCTCTCTCACGCTCCTAGAAACTTCCACTTGCCTGAAATCATCAAAAATTACACTGACCACTATTTGCACAGAGAAGACGAGAGAAGGAAGGACAGTGAGTTCACCAAACCCAGCTGCAGTGACTTTCACTTCACGTGTGGGCAAAGGAAAACCAGCCAGTAGAGCCGGTGCCTGCCGGAGAGGATGCCCCACGCCTTCCTTTCAACAGCTTGAGCTCCGCCCGCCTCAGGTCAAAGGCCGTCTGTCCAGGCCCCGCACCGCCAGGCTTCCTTTTGAATCCAACCAGCAGCCTCACAGTCACACTGCCCCAGTGGCACAGGGGCCCCAGCATTATTTGCAAAACAAAAAGTGAGGACCCTCCACTGGAGAGCCACCCTGCAGTGCCCCTCATTAATATTCAACAGTTAGGACAAAGCGGGACAAAAGAGCAGAGCGGGTCACCAAGCTCCGAACCCACCCAGAGTCCCAGCCTGCTCCTGATTCCAAGATGGGGCCTTTGGAACCCAGTAACGGAAATGGCTGCCAGCCAGGCTGAGTCCAGGCAGCCCGAGAGAGGGGACACGGCAGCGTGGGCACCGCCTATCCGGGCCAACGCAGAGCCCAGGACCCCCTCCCACCACCACGACCTGGTGGTCTCAGGGCCTGCAAAGGCAGCTAGCTGGCCAGGCCCCTAGGGCTCTGGGGAAGACACGTGGGGCTGCTCCAGAAAGTCCCCAAAAGCACCAGGGTCCTTCCACGAACTCGCTAGACAGGCGCCAGAGCACAAGAGAAGACACGACCTGACCCAGGCCCCCATTACCACCAGCAGAGCCAAACAAGTCAGCATGGGGCTGAGACTGGCCCCAGCCCACAGGCTCTGGTCAAAGAGGCAGGCACGCTGCATCCGAGGGCCATCCCAGCTGGAGGGATACGGCGCGTTTGGGGGCAAAGGAAGAAGGCCGAGGTGGGCAGCCAGCAGTGAGGCCCCTTCCCTAAAGGCCGACTGGACTCGGGGGCCGGGTCAACTGTGTGCTCCCCAAGGGCACCTCTGGGGCCCAGGAAAGAGGAAGAGCAAGTCCTGATGCCGAGGGCAGGCCCTGGGGCTCCTCTTCCATTTTCAGGGAAAAGTCAAGGCCAAGCCAGCAGACTGCCCCGAAAACCCCAAGTGGCCGGGGCAAGGGGGTAGACTTCCTGCCTGGTGGCTGCTATCTGAACCAGGGAGGCATTCCTAGAGGCCGCCAAGAAAACAGCACCTTGTCCTGGGTCCCCCACACCACCCGCAGCAGGCGATGGGATTCCACAGGGAGGAACGTGGTGGGCTTGTGTGGCAGGAAGTATCATTTTCAGTGAAGCCATCATTTTGCTAAAAGAACTTTCTCCTGGATCTGGCAGGACAGAACTTCAGAGCGAGAAGAGGTATGGAGAAGCAAAATGCAAACAGCCCCCACCCCCACCCTGGATCCTCTCGCTGCCCTTCCCTGGCCCCAGACTGAGGCTGGCCCCTGACCCAGGCCCTTCCCTCTCCAGCTGCACACACCCATGCACACCCATGTACACACATGCCCACAGCTCTTGCATAGGCCTCTCAGAAAGCAGCAGCAGCCTGGGCACAGTGGGCAAGGTAAAGGTCCCTGAGGCTCCGGGGCATTCCTCTTCGCTGCCGCAGGCCAGGCACACAGTAGACGTTCCTTCACGGAACAGCGCCCCGCTCAGGCCTGACTGCCGCACACTCACTCTGAGACTCCCTCCCTCAGCGGCACTCACAGCCCTCGGCCCAGCAGACCACTGTCATCTCCGGATGGCACAGGAACCCCTTCCATGAGCACCTCCAGTCCCGGCAGAGCCCCTGCCCGGCTTGCACGAGGGAGGGGTGTGGAGTCAGACTCGCAGACAGCACTGCACTGAGGCTCACAGAGCGTCTCCGCTTAGAAAGATGAATCTGGCGCCGAGATGCTCCTGCTTCCTGACCACCACAGCCTCCCTGAGGCAGCCTCCAGCAACAGAGGGAGGATCAGACCACGGAGCAGGCAGCAGACAAACAGGAAACAGAAATTTACAACAACTGTAACAGGATTACTGACCAGAGCAGACAAAGAACTAGACTGAGCTAAAGCCACACACACAACTTGCCTCAAAGAGGAAGAGGGACGCAGACATTTCTCGAAGAGAAGAGGTGGCCACTGAGCCACGAAAAATGCTCAACGTGCTAATCATCAGGGAAATGAGAACCAAAACCACAACGACATGCCACCTCACACCCTCAGGACAGCTGCTGTCAAAAACAGAACGAGGACTGCAGAGGACGAGGAGCCTGTCACTCAGCACTGCTGCTGGGGTAGAAAGCACTGCAGCCGCTATGAAAATTAGTCTGTCGGTTCTCTAAAAAGAAAAACAAGGGCCAGGCGCGGTGGCTCACGCATGGAATCCCAGCACTTTGGGAGGCAGAGGTGGGCAGATCACCTGAGGTCAAGAATTCAAGACCAGCCTGGCCAACATGGCGAAACCCTGTCTCTACTAAAAATACAAAAATTAGCCAGGCGTGGTGGTGGGCATCTGTAATCCCAGCTACTCGGGAGGCTGAGGCTGGAGAATTGCTTGAGCCCGGGAGGCGAAGGTTGCAGTGAGCTGAGATAGAGCCATTGCACTCCAGCCCCGGTGACAAGAGCGAAACGCCGTCTCAAAAAAAAAAAAAAGAAAAATAGGGGTTGGGCATGGTGGCTCACGCCTGTAATCCCAGCACTTTGGGAGTCCAAGGCGGGGTGATCGCTTGAGGCCAGGAGTTAAGAGACTGGCCTGGCCAACATGATGAAATTCCATCTCTATTAAAAATACGAAAACTAGCCAGGCATAGTGGCACACACTTATAGTCTCAGCCACTCAGGAGGCTGAGGCAGGTGAATCACTTGAACCCAGGAGGTGGAGATTACAGTGAGCCCAGATTGCACCACTGCACTGTGGCCTGTGCAATACAGACCCCGTCAGGAAGGGAGGGAGGGAAAGAGGGGAGGGGAAGAGGGGAGGGGGAGGGGGAATGAAAGAAAGAAAAATAGGGCCAGGTGCAGTGGCTCACGCCTATAATCCCAACACTCTGGGAGGCAGAGGCAGGTGGGTAGCATTAAGGTCAAGAGTTCGAGACCAGCCTGGCCAAATAAAAATGTAAAAATTAGCCAGGTGTGGCGGCACACACCTAGAATCCCAGCTATTCGGGAAGCTGAGGCACGAGAATTGCTTGAGCCCAGGAGGCGGAGAGTGCAATGAGCCGTGATCACACCCCCGCACGCCAGCCTGGACAACAAAGTGAGACCCTGTCTCATAAGTAAGTCAATAAAAATGGAACGACCAATGATCCAGCAATTCCGCTTCTGGGTCTACACCCAGAAGAACCGAAGGCAGGGTCTCCAGAGGTCACTGTGCACCGTGCTCACAGGCGCATCATTCACGACGGCTAAGCCGTGGAAGCCACCCAAGTCTCCAAACAAAATAGATCCAGACAACGGC
>CAUYLG010048707.1:0-17050 GCA_963573385.1 Cacajao melanocephalus
ATATAGTTGTGCAGTTTTGAGTGAGTTTCTTAATCTTGAGTTCTAATTTGATTGCACTGTGGTCTGAGAGACTGTTACAATTTCTATTCTTTTGCATTTGCTGAGGAGTGTTTTACTTCCAATTATGTGGTCAATTTTAGAATAAGTGTGATGTGGTGCTGAGAAGAATGTATATTCTGTGGTTTTGGAGTGGAGAGTTCTGTAGTTGTCTATTAGGTCTGCTTGGTCCAGGTCTGAGTTCAAGTCCTGGATATCCTTGTTAATTTTCTGTCTTGTTGATGTCTAGTATTGACAGTGGGATGTTAAACTCTCCCACTATTATTGTGTGGGAGTGTCTCTTTGCAGGTCATTAATAACTTGCTTTATGTATCTAGGTGCTCCTGTATTGGGTGCATATATATTTGGGATAGTTAGCTCTTCTTGTTGCATTAATCCCTTTACCATTATGTGATGTCCTTCTTTGTCTCTTTGATCTTTGTTGGCTTAAAGTCTGTTTTATCAGAGACTAGGATTGCAACCCCTGCTTTTTTTTGCTCTCCATTTGCTTGGTAAATCTTCCTCCATCCCTTTATTTTGAGCCTATGTATGTCTTTGCACGTGAGATGGGTTTCCTGAATACAGCACACTGATGGTTCTTGACTTTTTATCCAATTTGCCAGTCTATGTTTTTTGATTGGGGCATTTAGGCCATTTACATTTAAGGTTAATATTGTTATGTGCAAATTTGATCCTGCCATTTTGATGTTAGCTGGTTGTTTTGCACATTAGTTGATGCAGTTTCTTCATAGTGTCGATGGTCTTTACACTTTGGTATGTTTTGCAGTGGTTGGTATTGGTTGTTCCTTTCCATGTTTAGTGCTTCCCTCAGGAGCTCTTGTAGAGCAGGCCTGGTGGGACAAAATCTCAAAACCACATTGAGATATCACCTCACACCAGTTAGAATGGCGATCATTAAAAAATCAGGACAACAGATACTGGAGAGAATGTGGAGAAAAAGAAAGCTTTTATATTGTTGGTGGGACTGTAAATTAATTCAACCATCTGGAAAACAGTGTGGCAATTCCTCAAGGATCTAGAAATAGAAATACCATTTGACCGAGCAATCCCATTACTGGGTATATACCCAAAGGATTATAAATCATTCTGTTATAAAGACACATGCACATATACGTTTATTGCGGCACTGTTCACAATAGCAAAGACTTGGAACCAAACAAAATGCCCATCAATGATAGACTGGATAAAGAAAATGTGGCACATATACACCATCGAATACTATGCAGCCATAAAAAAGGATGAGTTCATGTCCTCTGCAGGGACATGGATGAAACTGGAAACCATCATTCTCAGCAAAGTGACACAAGAACAGAAAACCAAACTCGGCATGTTCTCACTCATAAGTGGGTGTTAAACAATGAAAACACACAGACACAGTGAGGGGAACATCACACACTTGAGTCCTGGGGGGTGGGGGGCTAGGGGAGGAATAGCAGGGGGTTGGGGGATTGGGGAGAGATAGCATTAGGAGAAATACCTAATATAGATGATGGGGCAATGTATGCAGCAAAACACCACCATGGCACATATATACCTATGTAACAGACCTGCATGGTCTGCACATGTATCCCAGAACTTAAAGTATAATAAAAAAGAAAGAAAAAAAGAAAACTTACATTAGATGGAGTTAATGATGAAACAAAAACCTAAATAATACAGCACTGCCCTAGAATTTGGGCATGAGCTTTTCAGAAACAGAGCAAGCTGGATAGCTAGAAATCCTTACCTTCTTGGGTTGTAAAATCCAATTATATCTAGACCTCAAAGAATAAAAGTTAAGCCTTCTGAGCCACATTGACACAGTAAAATTTCTCAGTTGAATGAAGTGATTGAGAACTGTCAATGGGAGACCACCACTCACTTTCTAAAATAAACAAACAAAAACTTGTAATTATTACTTACTAAGAAAGGGAGATGTATGCTTGTGAGATAGTAAGTCTATATAGAGAGTTTGGGGAAGCATGGAGTTAAGGACTTGGCAGATTTTCAGAAACGGAGTTTGGAGGTTGATTTTTAGCTAGGAAGTGAGGAAGAAAACTGGCTTTTAGAGCGATGTTAACTAGAGTGAAGGTGATGTTTATTGGCTGGCTTTTAAAGTGTGATTACAGATGCAAAGTTGTTGTTGATTAAATAGGATGGGTTTAAAACTAATTTGAGTTGTTACTGGCTTTCTGTGGCCAGTAAACAGAAAACAGTCTATTTCTTCTTAGGAGATCAGTCTATGATACAATCTAAAATAGAGCTTTTTTTACCCATGGTTTAAGGTAGTTTTAAAATAGTCACTATTAAGTTGAGAGGGTAAGGCATCAATGTGAGTAAAAGCAAAATGTATCAGGCTAAGAACTATGTCCAGAAAGGGATTTGGAGTCGGGTTATTGACCAGTACTATTCACCAGTACATATTTTAACTGACTGGAAGCAAACAGATCAAAAGCCTACTTAGGTTTAGAAGTGATTATTTTGCCAGAGAAACCATGAAGATGGACTTAAATCAATCACTGGTCTCCAACCTTCCATTATTACAAAGTTGGCGTACTATCCCATGCCCACCTCCAAGCAGTTCAAGGAGACTAGGAAGAACCTATCAGAAAACAAGTCAGGGGTCATGGAGAATAATGGACAAAGTAGTCCCTTCCAGAGAACAGAAGCAGGGCCCATTCAGAGCACTTCTACATGCCTGCAGTAGAGACCTTTACAATGCCTTTCTTGCTGGATCCATCACTGCTATGGAATAGTAACTGTTTGTGCTTCTCACTCTTTATTTTTCTAAATGGAAACTTCAATTATGGATTATTCTGTCCCTGCTCCATCATTGTATATTGATTGGGAGCATGTAGTAGCCACAAAATTCACTCGCAATCAATCTTGCTATCAGAATTACTAAAGAAAATAGTTGAAAAAATTTTGTATATGTAATTAACATGTATACATAAATATAGTTGTAAAAAATTAATACAGTTTTAGAACTAAAATCTCAGATGATATTTATAAGCTATTTGGAGATGGAAAAATAACAGTGGAAATTAAGAATTTGGTGTAACAATTTTTTGTTGCATCTACAGTGTTTCTGAGTCAAGCCTGCAGACTAAAGTTTAACTGTGACAGCATCTCAGTGGGTTATAACTGCAGACTAAATATGAACTGCAAAAGCACCGGTGTGTGTCAAACCAGGCATCCGCAGTTTTCCGCATTCTAGCTTTTCTTATAACTGCAGTCCGAAACAGGGGAAAGAACTGTTGGGAGTGCCAGCCTTTTGGGATCACGGTTTGGCCACAGGTTTTTACTCCCCAGACATGTGGTCTCTAGATCACTCTACATTTATTAATTATATAAGTTCTGATCATGGCTTCAGATTTCAGAGAGATTTACAACACGACTTTATCCATGGAATGGTGATCAGTTTTTGTTAATACATAACTTTTTAACAGAAATGTATTTTGGAATTGAAGAAATAAAAAACAAAGCAATTTAATTTTGAATACAGATCCAAAGGCAAAGAGGACAATTAAGAAGGCCTATGTCTAGAAGAACACTGTCTCTAGAAATCAATTTTAATCAAATAATGAAGGAGGGATTAGAATGCTTTGAGACATATGCTTTGGCCTTACTGTTAGAAAGGAGCAATGAGGCAGTGAGAATAAAAGCAAAATAAAGGAAAACCAGGTATATTAAGCTGGAGGGAGAAAGATTTCCTTAGGAAAATTGTTGAGGTAGGCAGGTTAAGTAGGTATGATGGAGAAAAGGAGATCTGAGAGGATACATTAGAATTTTGGAAAGCGAAAAGGAGGTATGCCCAGGTATAGCTGCTTTAAAACAAACAAACAAACAACCATGGGCCAGGCATGGTGGCTCATCCCTATAATCCCTGCACTTTGGGAGGCCAAGGTGGGTGTATCACCTAGGGTCAGGAGTTCGAGACCAGCCTGGCCAACATGATGAAACCCCGTCTCTATTAAAAATACAAAAAATTAGCCAGACATGGTGGTGAGTATCTGTAATCAAATCTACTTGGGAGGCTGAGACAGAAGAATCACTTGAACCTGGGAGGCTGAAGTTGAAGTGAGCTGAGATTGTACCACTGCACTCCAGCCTGACAACAAGAGCAAAACTCCATCTCAAAAAAAGAGAAAAAAAAAAAGATGTGGGAGGTAGGGGAGTGCTTTTTTGAAGTTACTAACAAATTCAACAAAATGACCCAAACTCACAGAAATGTACCAAAGGAAGGCAGGCAAGATCTCAAAGAGCAGCCTGAAAAGAATCCCCCCAGAGGGACCATAATCAGAAAACTATTGATATGGGCCTTTTAAAAGTTTCTGGTAAAGTCCATAAATGCAATTGGAAAACCAACCCTCAAGGACTGAGGATTATTAAGTGACCTTCACAACGACATAGTTATAATAAGTATGGATGCAGTTATTGCCTGTGCCTTGAAGAAACATGCCCAATAAGAAATATAAAGAAAGGCACTAGGTAGTGAAAATACTGAAGGAAAGCCAGGCAGGGCAATGGTTGATAGAGTTGGTTTGGATTAGATGTTGGTTTGATAGAAGAATACCTCTTGGGTAGAACTGTGTAACACTCATGATTGAGGTAATGCAAGTTATTTAAGACCTGGACAATTCCAAAGTGGAGGAGGGACATTGCCTGGTGGAGCTCATGGCAGAGGGATGGCCCCTAACAGCAGACAGGTATCAGAAGCATCATCAGCTTTCTCAGTGAGGAATGTGTGGAAGGGAATTCTCTAGCTCCAGCTAATACACACTTCGGGATTAGGAAAAATGTTCCTAAAAGTCAGATTTCATTGTTCCTACAATTCCAAAGCCAGGCTCCATGGTAGAAACCACGATATATGTCATAAAAGACCACTTGTGGCCAGGGTTGGTGGCTTATGCCTGTAATCCCAGTACTTTGGGAGGCCAAGGTAGGTGGATCATCTGAGGTCAGGAGCTTGAGAGCAGGCTGGCCAACATGGTGAGACCCAATTTTTACTAAATACACAAAAAATTAACCAGGCATGGTGGTGCATGCCTGTAATCCCAGCTACTCGGGAGGCTGAGGCAGGAGAATCACTTGAACCCGGTAGGCAGAGGTTGCAGTGAGCCGAGATTGCACCACTGCACTCCAGCCTAGGTGACAGAGTAAGACTTCATCTAAAAAAAATTTTAAAAAGTAAATAACCACTTCCCGTAGATTTCTTCCTTTCTCCTCCTTCCTTCCTTCTTTCCTTTTTTCCTTTCTTCATTCCTTCTTTCTTCTTTCTTTCCTTCCTCCCTCCTTCTTTTTTTCTTTTCTTTCCCTTTCTTCCTCCTTTCCTCCCTTCCTTCCTCTCTCTTCTTTCTTCTCTTTCCCTTCCTTCTGTTCTCTTTTTTCCTTCCCTCCCTCCCTCCCTCCCTTCCTTCCTTCCTTCCTTCCTTCCTTCCTTCCTTCCTTCCTTCCTTCCTACCTTCCTTCCTTCCTTCCACAGTTCAGATCCTTAGAGAGATCTCTTCTATCATATCACATTAAAGTTTCAGAATTACAGGGTAAAAAGGGGAAATCAAGCTGCAACTTAGGATCCCTTAAACAGGCTGGTCAAGGAAGATGAGTACCTCAGGAAGTTTTAGTCTGCTGTATGTCTGGAGTCCTAAAAGAACCTCATCTATTCTCTGCTGCAGTTGCTAAGGGATTCCTTAGCAACCCCCAACTCAACACAGGCATTGAAATAAGAATGATAAATTGGGAGAATGATTTTCAGATTTAAATGATTGTGAACTTACATATAACTGCATTTTAACTAATATGAGAGCAAGGAAATTTTTACTTTAGTTATATCCTGCAGATTTGATAATAAAAAGACTTTATGATCAAATTTGAAGTATTTGTACCTGTATAAGTAAAAGATCTGTATTGTGTACAACTGGAGAATGTATGAAAGAAGGATCTGTATTGTATCACGTTATTTTATGCTTTGTCTCTGGTAAGATATATTGAATTACATATCTCAACAGTATTTGAAATAGGAAATAGAGTAAGGAGAGAATTTCATCCTATAATGAAATTAGGCCTGGAGTTAATCTGATTCATATAAAATTTGACCCATTTCAGTGCCTTCTGGTGACAACATCTAAACGGCACACTATGGATTCAGGTGGATAAGGAACAGAGGGTCTAGGACTTCATGAAGATAGGAGCTGGACTATCATGAGGGAATAGCCTCTGTGTGTCAGAGGGATATGGGGAGTGAGCCATACCTTTGGTTCACATTAGGTTTAGTGGTTAATGAATTAAAATGCTTGAGGATGTTATGAGGGAACCTCTTTTCCCTTTTGTCTTCTGGTTTTCTGCAAAACTTCTGTTAGCATAGCAATCTCGGTTTCCTGCCTCATCTTTTCCTTGCTCCATGAAGGAGAATGGAGTTATCTGATTGGCAGATGCCATCCATGGTCCATATATCTCAACTGAGTAGAACTGACTCACTGAAAGGCAGCAAGGCCCATATCAATGAGAGGCAAAAATCTTATTCTCTAGTGATACTGCAGGATCCTCTAATGAGATCCTGTAGGCAAGCTGGCCCAAGGTCTAGACTTAGACTTCATGAACATATCTAAAGTCATGTTATCCCACTGGCTTTATTAGTACTAAAGCTGACATTCTATCTAGGTATGATTTCACAGTGTATCTGAACATGAGAGGAGAAGAAAAGGATATTATTTACTGATTCCTTCTTATGCATCCTGCATGCTCACCCTAGCCTGAAGTGGTCAACACCAGCACTTTCTCCCTTTAGGACAAGCAAATGCCCCATTTACAAGTAGACAACCCTAATTTACATTATTTTTTTTTTTGAGATAAGGTCTCACCCTGTTGCCCAGGCTCAAGTGCAGTGGCACAATTATGGCTAACTGCAGCCTTGATCTCCAGTGCTCAAGTGATCCTCCTACCTTAGCCTCCCGAGTAGCTGGGACTATAGCACATGCCACCATGCCCAGCTAATTTTTGTATTTTTTGTAGAGATGGACTTTCACCATGTTGCCCAGGCTGGTCTTGAACTCATGGGCCCAAATGATTGTCCTGCACTGGCCTCCCAAAATGCTGAGACATCAGGCCTACACCACTGCACCCAGCCTAATTTACATTTTCTTCTTTTTTTTTTTTTTGAGATGGAATCTTACGCTGTTGCCAGGCTGGAGTACAGTGGCGTGATCTTGGCTCACTGCAACCTCCACCACCACCGTGTTCAAGCAACTCTCCTGTCTCAGCCTCCCAAGTAGCTGGGACTACAGGTGTGTGCCACCATACCCAGCTACTTTTTTATATTTTTAGTAGAGATGGGGCTTCACCATGTTGGCCAGGATGGTCTCCATGTCTTGACCTTCTGATCTGCCTCACTCGGCCTCCCAAAGTGCTGGGATTACAGGCGTGAGCCACTGTGCCCAGCCAAATTTGTTTTTTTTTGTTTTGTTTTGTTTTTGTTTTTTTTTTTTTTTTGAGACAGAGTCTCGCTCTGTCACCCAGGCTGGAGTGTAGCGGTGTAATGTCAGCTCACTGTAACCTCCGCCTCCTGGGTTCAAATGATTTTCCTGCCTCAGCCTCCTCAGTAGCTGGGATTACAAGTGCCCATCATCATGCCCAGCTAATTTTTGCATTTTTAGTAGAGACAGGGTTTCACCATGTTGGTCAGGCTGGTCTCGAACTCCTGACCTCATGATCCACCCACCTTGGCCTCCCAAAGTGCTGGGATTACAGATGTGAGCCACCGTGCCTGGCTTCTAATTTACATTTTCTATAAAATAAAGAAACATGTAGTGGGAAGGCAGGAACCTTAAATTGAAAAACACCTAAGCTAAACTGCTGGCCCATTATGATGTGACTGTGGACATATACCCCTTCTTCCCTGTATCTGTTTTCTCATTTGAAAAGTGAGGCTAATATCTCTCTGGCAAGACTATTTTGAGTATTAAATTAGACATGTAACTATGTGCCTAATATCATATCTGGTGCAGTAGATATTAAGCAAAAGATTATTCTGTGTTAGCAATTTTAATGACTTGTTAAGCAAAATCAAAACTTTATGATAAAGTGTTGCAGTTTCTAGTATATTATGGTCAATAAATGTTCATTCCTTTTACTCCAGACTTACAGTCTGACGAATGACTAATAGAATCCAAAGTAAAGAAGTTTTGTTTTATTTGTTAAATTAAAAAGTGCAATGCAAAAATCTTATAAAGAAACATCTGTCAAGTGAAATTCATAAGTTTCTTTACTTGGGAAAGTTCTAGTTTGTGCTTCATTATTTATGGTACAGGTTTAAGATCATGTTGGGTGGCCCAGCTGTTTCTCCTGTGCATTAGGAGCGCTGGGCACTGCATGCTTCTTAAATCCAAAAGCAATAGCTCTTTCCCTTATGATCCAGCTCAAGATGTAGTTAGAGTTAGCTGGACCAAAGCTGAGTAGGACTATTAACCAGAGCTAGGCTCTGCTTCTCCAACTTTGCATGCTTTCTGTGGTTTATAACATGATTGGTAACTAGGAAAGCTCAATAGAACAATGTGGGTTAAATGTATGCAAAATTACAAACAACAGCTTCAGCTTAGGAGAGGCACCATGTTTATTCAAAAATATGACATGATAGCTGTTGGCTTCTGTCATATGATTTCTTTCTTAAAAATCAAATGACCCATGTTAGACATTTTTTATTAAAGCCTTATGCACATGATGCTTATTTGATTTTTAGAAGAAATCAATGAGAAATGTAGGTGAGTAAAGGGACAAAGGGTAGAGAGGGTTAAAAAAAATCAATGAAAACATGAAATCGACTTTAGGGTTTTTTTTTAATCCTTGAAAAAGTAATATTACTGAACCAAATGATAGTCTCTCTATTAAGAAAACACTGTACCACTTCTCAAAGTATTTCTTAATATGCATCTAAAGTTTCATTGTTAAAGAGTCAAACTTTCCAAATCAGAGAAAAGTATTACTTCATGGTTCCCAAGTTTCCAATCACTTAACATATGAAACATTGAAGTTTAAGAGTCAAATGCTCCAAGTAAAAAGCATCTGTTTGATGTCGGCGAGGTCCTGACAAATTCAGTGTTAAAAGACTCTTTGTGCTGTTCTTTGAAAATATATCACTTTATAATAAATCTCTGGACTCTGACACTCTTGATGATGAGGTTTGCTTTATAGACTTATGCAAGAGGATCTGTTTGCCACACCTGGCTCTGTGTGAGATGAGAGTGGCAGATTTTAAAATAGAAATTAACAGAGAGCTTCAGGCTTAGATACTGACCTAAGTGCCTTTATTTTCTTTACATTTAAGACATATTCTCAGAACAGTGAACATTCTCTTCTGTCCTAATTTTTGATTTCTCCTTTATTGCCAGAAAAGAAGTTATCAAATTATAAAAGATGCTAGGAATTAAAGCTGTTGAAAAATTCATTATGAAAGTTGTTAAGACTGTGTCATCATGGCACTAATAACTTCAGATTGTTGATATGATTATTTTAACCATTGTGGGGACTGGCTTATTTGCATAGAGACTGCATTCAATGCAAAATTTTCTATTTTGTGGTTGCTTCAGGGCATGAAGGCTACAGTAAAAATAGTTTATTCAACATTGAAGAGTATTGTGATGGTGAATTAGACACCTAAAATTAGCACGCTTCTTTAAAATATTATATGTTCACTATAGAACCTTTAGACACCACAGATAAATGCAAAGAAAATGAATCCCACAATCTAGAAACAAGTACTTTGGCATACATTGATTTCTCTTTACAAACACAAATTCACAAACACATAGAAATATGTCTTTAAAAAAAACAAGAACTCCTTCACAAATTGTTCAAGACATTGGTTGTATTCAAATAATATATTGGGACCATTATTCGCTCTCTCACTCTCTTTTTCTCTCTGGTGTGTATGTGTGCTTGCACACACACACACATATACATATTAATGATTGCATATGAAATATGCATATGCATTTCATTATATGGATATCTCACAATGAAACCATCACCTAACTAAAGAACTAGATGGTCACCGGTGACTTATATATACTCTCAGGCTTCTGACCTATTTCATTCCTTTCCCCTCCCCTATCACAAGGCTCCTGGTTTTCAATCATTCTTTCCCTTTAAAAAAGTAAACTATACACACACAAACAGTATTTGGCTTATTTTCTCTGGTATTTGGCCTTTGTAAAATTGGGATCATCTTGTTAATGGCCCTCAACATTATGTTTAAAGATTCATTCGTATTATTGAATGTAATTCACTCTTGTGTAATATTTCATAGTGTTAAAACATCACTACTTCTCTATTCTGCTATTGATGGACATTTGAGTTGTTAGGGATGTGTGTGTGTGTGTTTGTGTGTGTGTTGTTCTTATGAATACCATTAACATGAATATTCTCATACATGTCTCCTGATGTGCAAAAATATAAAGGAGTGAAAATGCTAAATCATAGATGATGCTAACGTTTGGCTATACAATAAAATATTAAATTATTTTTCAAAGTGAATTCTATCAATTTACATTCTCACACAAATAATGCAAAAGTGCAAGAAAGTACTAGTTGCTTCATATGATTGCCCACCCTTGGTAATTCCTATCTTTTCTCATTTTAGCACTTCTTGTTTGGCTTTAGTGGTATGGCACTGTGCTTAAGTAGCATTTCCCTCATAACTAGGGAAACTGAACACCTATTTGCATGTTTATAGACATTTGGATATTCACTTTTCTAACATGTCTGCTCATATCTTTTATCCATTTCTCATTTGCTTTTTGTTTAATTGTGAGAATTTTAAAGATCATATTCTGAGTTTATTATTGTTTAAGTTAGTAACAAATAGGCTCCCCTTCTCTGCTTTTTCACTCTCTTTGTGGTGTCTTCTGATAAATTAAGAAAATCTTAATTTTAATTTAATCTAATTTATTAATTTTCTTTTTTGTGTTTAGCATATTTGAGCAGCACCAGTTGTGTTTAAGAAATATTTTGTCTACTTCAAAGTCACAAAGATATTCTGTGTTTAAAAGCTTAAGTGTATTACTCTTTAAATCTATATTCTATATAAATTTGATTTTTGCATATGGTATAGGAGGAATCAAGATTCACTTTTTTCTATATGGATATTGAACTTACATAGAACCATTTACTGAAATAATTGCCATTTCCCTACCACATTGCCCTGTTATCTTTGTCATAATCTGGTGCCCATACATCTGTGTTTGTTTCTATCCCCTCTGTTCTATTTACCTATTCTTAAAACAATGGCTCCAAGTATTAATTACTATCATTTTATAATAAGTCTTGAGGCCTGGTGGCGTAAGTCTTAGCATTGTATTTCTTTTTTATTTTAACTTTTATTTTAGGTTTGAGGGTACATGTGAAGGTTGGTTACATAGGTAAACATGGGTAATGGGGGTTTATTGTACTTACTCTTTCATCAGACATTATTTTGTTCATGTGTTAGTTTGCTGAGAATAATCATCTCCAGCTGTATCCATGTCGCTGCAAAAGACATGATCTCATTCTTTTTTATGGCTGCATAGTATTTCATGGTGTATGTGTACCACATTTTCTTTATCCAATCTGTCATTGATAGGCATTTAGGTTGATTCCATGTCTTTACTATTGTGACTAGTGCTGCAACAAACACTCCTGTGCATGTGTCTTTTTGATAGAATGATTCATATTCCTCTGGATATATACCCAATAATGGGATTGCTGGGTGAAATGGTAGGTCTGCTTTTAGCTCTTTGAGGAATCGCCATACTGCTTTCTACAATGATTGAACTAATTTGCACTCCTACCAACAGTGTGTAAGTGTTCCCTTTTCTCTGCAACCTTGCCGGCATCCGTTGTTTTTTGATTTTCCAATAATAGCCATTCTGACTGGTGTGAGATGATATCTCATTGTGTCTTTTATTTGCATTTCTCTAGTAATCAGAGATAATGAGCTTTTTTTCATATGCTTGTTGGCTGCATATATATCTTCATTTGACAAGTGCTTGTTTATGTCCTTTGCCCACTTTTTAATGGAGTTGTTTTTCTCATAAATTTGTTTAAGTTCCTTATAGATGCTGGATGTTAAACCTTTGTCAGATGCATAGTTTGCAATTTTTTCCCCATTCTGTAGGTTTTCTGTTTATTAATGGTTTCTTTTGCTGTGTGGAAGCTCTTTAGTTTAATTAGTTCCCATTTATCAATGTTTGCTTTTGTTGTAATTGCTTTTGGTTTTTCATCATGAAATCTTTGCCTGTCCCTATGTATTGCCTAGGTTGTCTTCCAGGATTTTTATAATTTGGGATTTTACATTTAAGTCTTTGATCTGTGTTGAGTTGATTTTGTGTATGGTGTAAGGAAGGGGTCCAGCTTCAATCTTCTGCATATGGCTAGCCAGTTATCCCAGCATCATTTATCAAACAGGGGGTATTTTCTCCATTGATTTTTTTTGTCAGCTTTGTCAAAGATCAGATAATTGTAAGTACATGGCTTTATTTCTGGGCTCTCTATTCTGGTTCATTGGTCTGTGTGCCTCTTTTTATACCAGTATCATGCTGGTTTGATTACTGTAGCCTTGTAGTATAGTTTGAAGTTGCATAATGTGATGCCTCTAGCTTTGTTCTTTTGGCTTAGGATTGCCTTGTCTCTTCAGGCTTCTTTCTGGTTCCATATGCCTTCTAAAATAGTTTTTTCTAGTTCTGTAAAGAATGTAGCTGGTAGTTTAGCCATTTTAGTGATATTGATTTTTCCTATCCATAAGCATGAGATGTTTTGCCATTTCTTTGTGTCTTCTCTGATTTCTTTAAGCAGTGTTTTGTAATTCTCATTGTGGAGATCATTCACCTCCCTGATTAGCTGTATTCCTAGGTATTTTACTCTTGTTTTGTGCTGTATTCCTAGGTATTTTACTCTTTTTTGTGGCAGTTGTGAATTGGATTGCCTTTCTGATTTGGCTTTTGGTTTGGCTGTTGTTGGTGTATAGGAATGCTAATGATTTTTGCATATTGATTTTGTATCCTGAGGCGTTACTGAAATTGCTTATCGTCTGGAGGAGCTTTTGGGCTGAGACTATGGGATCTTCTAGATATATAATCATATCATCTGCAGAGATAGTTTGACTTTCTCTCTTTCTATTTGGATGCCTTTATTTCTTTCTCTTGCCTGATTGGTCTGGCTAGGACTTCCAATACTATATTGAATAGAAGTGGTGAGACAGGGCATCCTTGTCTTGTCCCAATTTTCAAGGTGAAGACTTCCAGCTTTTGCCCATTCAGTATAATGTTGGCTCTAGGTTTGTCATAGATGGCTTTTATTATTTTGAGGTATGTTTCTTCAATATCTAATTTATTGAGAGTTTATAACATGAAGGGGTGTTATATTTTATCGAAAGCCTTTTTCTGTGTCTATTGAGATAAGCATGTGGTTTTTGTCTTTAGTTCTGTTTATGTGATAAATCACATTTATTGATTTGTGTATGTTGAACCAACCTTGCATCCCAGGGATGAAACCTACCTTTTTGATGTACTGCTAGATTCAGTTTACAATTATTTTATTGAGGATTTTTGCATCAATATATATCAAGGATATTAGATTGAAGTTTTATTTATTTATTTTTTTGTTGTTGTTGTGTCTTTGCCAGGTTTTGGTATCAAATGATGCTGGCCTCATAGAATGAGTTGGGGAGGAGTCCTCGCTTTCCAGTTTTTTTGGAATAGTTTCTGTAGGAATGGTACCAGTTCATCTTTGTACATTTGGTACAATTTGATTGTGAATTCATCAGTTCCAAGGCTTTGTTTTGTTGATAGGTTATTTATTACTGATCCAACTTCAGAGTTTGTTATTGGTCTTTTCAGAGCATCAATTTCTTCTTTCTGGCTCAGTCTTGAGAGGATGTATGTGTCCAGGATTTCATCCACCTCTTCTAGGTTTTCTAGTTTGTGTGCATAGAGGTGTTTGTAGTAGTGTCTGATGGTTGTATTTATTTCTGTGGGGACAATAGTAACATTCCCTTTGTCATTTCTAATTGTATTTATTTGGAGCGCTCCCCTCTTTTCTTCTTTATTAGTCTAGATAGCGGCCTATTTTATTAATTTTTTTAAATAAAAAAAAGTCCTGGATTTATTGATCTTTTGAATCACTTGTGTCTTGATTTCCTGCAGTTGTGGTCCAAGAGTATATTTGGTAGGATTTCAGTTATTTCATATTTGTTGAGGATTGTTTTATGTCTAATTATGTGGTGCATTTTAGAGTATGTGCCATATGGCAATGAGAAGAATGTATATTCTATCGTTTTGGGGTGGAGAGTTCTGTGAAGGTCTATCAGATACATTTGGTCCAGTGTTGAGTTTAGGTCCAGAATATCTTTGTTAATTTTCTGCCTCAATGATTTGTCTAATACTGTCAGTTAAGTGTTGAAGTCTTCCACTATTATTGTGTGGGTGTCTATGTTGCTTTGTAGGTTTCTAAGAACTTGCTTTATGAATCTGGGTGCTCCTGTGTTGGGTGCATATATATATTTAGGATAGTTGAGTCTTCTTGTTGAATTGAACCCTTTACCATTATGCAACGCCCTTCTTTGTCTTTTTTGATCTTTATTGGTTTAAACTCTGTTTTATCTGAAATTAGGATTGCAACCCCTGCTTTTTTCTCTTTTGCATTTGCTTGGTAGCTTTTCCTCTATCCCTTTATTTTAAGCATATGAGTGTCATTATGTATGAGATGGATCTCTTGGACAGCATACTATTGGGTCTTGCTTTTTTATCTAGCTTGTCATGCTGGGCCTTTATTTGGGGCATTTATCCCATTTACATTCAAGGTTAGTATTGAATGTGTGGATTTGATTCTATCATTGTGCTGTTAGCTGGTTATTATGTTAACTCGTTCATGTGATTGCTTTACAGTGACACTGGTCTGTGTGTTTAAGTGTGTTTTTGTATTAGCTGGTAGCGGTCTTTTCATATTAAGGGCTCCTTTCAAAATCTCTTTAAGGCAGGTCTGGTGATAATGAATTCCCTCAACATTTGCTTATCTGGAAAGGATCTTATTTTCCTTTCATTTAGGAAGCTTAGTTTAACTGGATATGACATTCTTTGTTAAAGATTTTTTTCTTTAAGAATTTTGAACATAGGCCCCCAATCTCTTCTGGCCTATAGAATTTCACCTGAGCAGTCCACTGTTAGCCTAATGGGGTTTCCTTTGTTGGTATCCTGCCCTTTCTCTCTAGCTGCCTATGACATTCTTTCATTCAAACCTCGGGAAAAAATCTCAATTACGTGTTTTGGGGATGATCTTCATGTGTAGAATCTTGCAGTTCTCTTTGTTTCCTGAATTTGACTATTGGCCTCTCTAGCAAGGTTGGAGAAGTTTTCATGGATGATATCCTGAAATACATTTTCTAAGTTGTTTGCTTTTCTCCTTCCCTTTGAGGGATGCCAGTGATTTGTAGATTTGGTCTCTTTACATAATCCCATAGTTCTCCAACGTTTTCTTACTTTTAATTCTTTTTTCTTTATTTTTGTCTGACTGTCTTATTTCAGAGAACCAGTCTTCACATTCTGAGTTTTTTTCCTCACCTTGGTTTATTCTGCTATTAATATTTCTTCCTAAAGAAAGCCTTCACTTTTATAGGCTCTTTAAATTTCTACGTAAATATTGGAACCAGCATGTAAATATCTACGTAAAATACGTTGAAATTTTGATTGAAGTTGCATTAAAATTATAGATGAATTTTGGGAGAATTGACACTGTTGTAATAACTTTCATTTCTCATAAATATGGTATATATCCTCCATTTATTTAGGACTACATTAATTTCTCTTGATAATATTTTTAGTTTTTAAATTGTTTTAGTTTTTAATGTAGAGGTTTTATACATCTTTCACTATATTAATTCCAAAATGTCTGCTGTTCTTCATGCCTCTGTAAATGTATTTTTAACATTCAATTTTTTATTTATTTGTTGCAAGTATATATAAATATAATCTGTTTTATTGCTCTAGTATGCAGCAAACTTGTTAAATTCTCTTAAGATTTCTAGTAGTTCGGTTGTAAATCATTTGGGTTTTTTCTGTTTAAAATCATTTTGTTTCTCCAAATTGCAATTTTATTTCTTCCTCTCCAATTCTTATGCCTTTCATTTCTTTTTCTTGCCTGTTCTAAATGGACCTCTGGTGAAATGTTGCACAGAAGTGACAAGGGTAGATAAGCCTGGCTCCATTCCTAACATCAAGAGGAAATCTTTTAATAAATCACCATTAAATATGCTGTAAATATGTTCTAGATACTCTTTATCAGATTAGGAAAATTTCCTTTCATTCCTAGACTCTAAGAGAACTTATCATGAAAAAATGTTGAATTTTATCAAAATATTTTTCTACACTTATAAAGATAACAAAGACAAAAATATCCACATGATTTTGCTCCCTTTTCTTTCAATGTGATAAGTTACATTGATTTTTAAATTTTAAAACCATTTGACCATAATATGCAATTTATTTCATGCATTGCTAAATTTGTTTGGTTAATATTTTAAGAATTTTTAAATCTATTTTATAATTTTGATTATAATTTTCCTTTTTGTAATATTCTTATCAGGTTTTTCTATCAAAGTTTAACTGCATGATAAAGTGAGTTAGGAAGTCATCCTTTTTTCTTCTTCTCTAGAAGAGTTTTTATAATAAAATATTTGGGAGAATTCACAAGTGAAGCCATCTGGGCTTAGAGTTTTCTTTGTGCGGAGGTTATTGGATAACTGATTCAATTCTTTTTTTATTTTTATTTTATTTTTTTTTATTTTTGAAAGAAAGAAAAAGAGAGGAAAGAAAGTAAGAGTGAAAGAAAGAAAGAAAAAAGAATGTAAGACAGAAAGAAAGAGGAAGAGAAAGAGGGAGAGAGAACGAGATTCTTGTTCTATTGCCCAGGCTAGAATGCAGTCTAAAAATGGGTATTAAAAACCTCTTTAATGCCAATAATTGTACTTAACAATGGAGACAGGAAGGAATAA
>CAUYLG010048708.1:0-87869 GCA_963573385.1 Cacajao melanocephalus
TGAGCCCTGGGCGTAGGTCGCCGCGTATGGAAAGAGCTCCTCAAAGCATGTGCCCTGATGTTAATTCATGCCATTCAACTTAGTAAGCGTTTATCTGTGTCTATTGTGAGTCGGATACCAAGAAATGCTTTTGGGGACACAGAAATGAGTAAGATTGACCCCTCCATTGACATAGAGGGAGACAGAGGCAGGCAGAGTATAATTTCCGTAATTAAGGCCCAAAGTGTTTTGGGAGCATTCGTTGGGATGGGAGACGCTTCACAGGCAGTGTGTGACTAAAGCATTCGTTGTTTTTGTTTTTTTTCTGAATGTGTAAAGCTAACATAAAGCAGTCCTCCCTGTAATTTTTTAAAATTTAATTTTACTTTAAGTTCTGGGACACATGTGCAGAATGTTCAGGCTTGTTACATAGGTATACAGGTGCCACAGTGGTTTGCTGCACTGGTCAACTCATCATCTAGGTTTTCAGCCCCCCATGCATTCAGTATTTGTCCTAATGGTCTCCCTCCACTTACCCCTGAATCACCAAAAGGCCCCGGTGTGTTATGTGTGATGTTCTCCTCCCTGTGTCCATGGGTTCTCATTTTCAACTCTCACTTATGAGTGAGAGCATTCGGTGTTTGGTTATCTGTTCCTATGTCAGTCTGCTGAGAATCATGGCTTCCAGCTTCACCCGTATCCCTGCAAAGGACATGAATTCATTCTTTTCTGTGGCTGCATAGTATTCCATGGTATTTATGTACCACATTTTCTTTATCCAGTCTATCATTGATGGGCATTTGGGTTGGTTCCAAGTCTTTGCTATTGTAAATAGTGCTGCAACAAACATAGGTGTGCATGTGTCTTTATAGCAGAATAATTTATAATCCTTTGGTATATACCCAGTAATGAGATTGCTGAGTATAATGGCATTTCTGATTCTAGATCCTTGAAGAATCGCCACACTGTCTTCTACAATGGCTGAAGTAATTTACACTCCCACTAACAGTGTAAAAGCCTTCCTATTTCTCCACAGCCTGACCAGCATCTGTTGCTTCCTGACTTTTTCATAATTGCCATTCTCACTGACAGAAGATGGTATCTCATTGTAGTTTTGATTGGCATTTCTCTAATGACCAGTGATGATGAGCTTTTTTTCTTTTTCTTTTTTCTTTTTTTTGAGATGGAGTCTAGCTGTGTCTCCCAGGCTGGAGTGCAGTGGCCTGATCTCAGCCCCCCACAACCTCTGCCTCCTGGGTTCAAGCAATTCTCCTGCCTCAGCCTCCTGAGTAGCTGGGATTACAGGTGGGCACCGACACACCCAGCTAATTTTTGTATTTTTAGTTTAGACGGGGTTTCACCGTGTTGACCAGGCTGGTCTCGAGCTCCTGACCTCGTGATCCTCCCATCTTGGCCTCCCAAAGTGCTGGGATTACAGGCTTGAGCCACCGCACCCATTTATTACTCCATTGACTTTGAACTTGCCAGCCTCTATAATGCTGTGAGCCAGTTTTCTCCTATTGCCCCCACATCCGGTTGGTTCTGTTTTCCTGGAGAGCCCTTACTAATATAAATGGATATCTGTGGCTCTCTCCAAGGCTGCCCTGGCCCATTTGATCATAGAGAAGACAGTATTTGCCAGCAGTTAGAAAAGGGGTTACCATAGACTCATTGAGAAAGCCACTCCGTGCCAAGGAGGCAGAAATCACAGCAGGCAATTGCTTGTCATTACAGACATAGTTTAAGAAAGAGACCAACCAAAGCAAAGAAGTTTCATCTTTTTCACTTTCTAGCTGAAGGGCTGGGGCACCAGGCTAAGCACTGGGAATGAGATGATGAATAAGACTCTAAGGAAGAAGAGATTGAAACCATAATTGATTCATTGCAAATGCACCAAATGCTGACATGGAGAAGCGTGAGTGTTAAGGGTGCTGAGAGGACCATGTCTGGTTGGGAAGTCAGGAAGGACTTCTCTGAGGAAGAGGTATTTAGCTCAGATCCAGAGGAGGGGCAGAAGTCAACTGGGAGTCGGGAGAGCCTTCTGGTAGAGGGAACAGCGTGTGGGAAAGCCCAGGGGAGGAGGAATTTCACAGAGTCGAGAGAAGCCTTGCGTGGCTGGAGTGAAGTGGGTGAAGGAGTGAGTGGCGGACCTGAGATTAGAGAGGCAGCAGGGAGGCCAGTAGGATCTTGCAGATCAGTGTAAGGACTGTGGGCACTGCTTTAAGGCACACGGAAATTTACTGAAGGGTTTTCAGCAAAAAGTGGCCTGATTATTTCTTCAACTATTTTTTCTATTCTGTTCCCTCCTCTCCCCTCCTTCTGTGACTATAATAACACATACGTTAGAGTGGTTCACTGATGATCTGTTCATGTTTTGTCAGTGATTTTTCTCTTCATTCTTCATTTTGGGTGGTTTCTATTACTATGCCTTCAAGCTCACTGAGCTTTTCTTCTGCAATGTCTAATCTGCCGTTTACTTCATCCAATCTAGTGTTCATCTCAGACATCCTAGTTTTCATTTTTTAGAAGTTCCATTTGGGTCTTTAAAAACGTATCTTTCCTTTCTTTCATCTTGTTCCCATTTTCCTCTAACTTCTTGAAAATATGGAGCATATTTATGACAGTTCTTTCAATACCCTTGTCCGCTAATTGCGTTCTTTGTCAACACTGAATCTGTTGCTATTCATCAGGTTTTCCTTCAGGAAGGTAAAGGTTTCTAGGAGTGAGATACTGTGGTACATGAAAGCGTTTTAATTATGGCCCAGGATATGAGCCATACTTTTTGGTTCTTTGCATGTGCAGTAATATTTGATAGGCTGCCAGACAGTGTCAGTTTTACACTGTTGGATGATGGATTTGTTGTATTCACTTAAATGATGTTGGCCTTTGTTCTGGCACGCAGCTAGTGACTTGGAGTCTGGCTGATGCTTTTGAGACTTGTTTTTAAGCTTTGTGAGGGTGGATCCATAGTAGCCTTTAATCCAGGGTTAACTCAGTCTCACTGCTATGGCACTGCTCTATGTTTGTAAGGTCTTTCCACTCAGCTACTAGAATCAACTGGGCCTTATGTGTGCTCCAGAAATCATTTGGCTTCCAGCTGGCTGGTGGTTCTTCCCCTGGCCTCAAGTCATTTCCATTCATCTGTGTTCATACCATACCTCAGCCAGAGACTTGAGATCCTCCTGCAGTTGTCTGTGCAGTCCTCCCGACTTGAGACTCTCCTATGACTTGGTCAGTGCTATGGCCTGAATGTGTGTGTCCCCCAAAAATTCATATATTGAAACCTTAACCCCCAAGGTGACGGTACTTGGAGGTGGGGACTTTGGGAGGTGATTAGGTCATGGGAGCTGAGCACTCAGGAATGGGATTAGTGTTCTCATAAGAGGCCAGAGAGAGCTTCCTGCCGCTTCTACCACATGAAGTTACAATGAAAAGATGCTCTCTATGAACCAGGAAGTGGGCTATCTGACATTGAATCTGATGGTGCCTTGGACTTCCCCGCCACCAGGACTTAGAAATACATGTTTAGACGCTACCCAGTCTATAGTATTTTGTCATAGCAGCCCAAATGGACTAAGACAGTCGAGATGAGCTAAGGATGGACACGGCGTTGCTGGCTGTCCTGCTCAGAGGCTTTGGCCTGAGCCAGGCACACAGCTCTTATCCCTGGTCCTCCGCTCACTCCCTCATTTCAGGAGGAAGGTCAGGGTTTCTAGAAATGAGATACTGTGGTTCATGAAAGATTTTAAAATAGTGGAGTTACCTTGCTAAGGTGAAACAGCAACAACAAAAAATGGCATATGTAATCCTGGTCTAAAGGGTGACCTCTGCAGTTTTGTTCTGGAATGACTCCCGGAGCCTGAACCCATAGGCTGACTTTTGACTTCTGATCCTTGGTATCTGTAAGAACAATGGAATCTGCTCCTCACTTGCCTGGAATAAAATCTGTGGAATTCAGTCATGTGAGAATATGTGAACTTCATGCTGGGTATTCTGGAACATTAAGACTTAGGGCCTGAGGGTTCAGATCGATGTGTCAGAAGTGTCTAGAGACAGATCATTGAGGAAAATTAATAGGAAGGGCTGTCTTAGCAGAGGTGGGAGCCACCATGCCCTGCCTGTTAAAGAGCAGCCTGTTTATGTACAATTTCTTCTTTAAATTGAGATAAAAATTCCTGTAAGAGAAAATGAACCGTTTTAAACTGCACAATTCGTGGTATTTAGTACATTCACAATATTGTGCAACAATTGCCTCTGTCTAGCTCCAAAACATTTTTATCACCCTGAAAGGAAATCCTGTCCATAATCAGCAGGCGCTTCCCATCTTCCCCAGCCCCTGGGAGGAGCCTTTTTTTTTCACATGAGGTTTCTAAGGGCCAGGGTTGGTGCCAAGAATATCTTCTCTCAAGGGCTTTGAGGCATGGGGCAAAGAGCATGCACAGGCTTTAGGGGCAGACGGGGCCAGTATCTAAAGCCAGCTTTGAAATGTATCCGTGTGACCCTGGACTAGTTTCTTAATCTCTCCAAGCCTGAAGTTCGGATAATGTCCACTTCGCATTCAGTTTAAAAATATCTGGAGGAGTGTATTTTTTATTCTTATTTATTTATTTTTTATTGGAGTTTCACCCTTGTTGCCCAGGCTGGAGTGCAATGGCACAATCTTGACTGACCGCAACCTCCAGCTCTCAGGTTCGAGTGAGTCTTCTGCCTCAGCCTTCCGAGTAGCTGGAGTTACAGGCATGCGCCACCACGCCTGGCTAATTTTTGTATTTTTAGTAAAGATGGGGTTTCTCCATGTTGGTCAGGATGGTCTTGAACTCCCGATCTCAGGTGATCTGCTTGCCTCGGTCTCCCAAAGTGCTGGGATTACAGGAGTGAGCCACTGCGCCCGGACTGGAGAAGTGTATTTTTAAAGAACTGAACTGGGTGTGGTGGCTCACGCTTGTAATCCCAGCACTTTGGGAGGTGGAGATAGGAAGATCACATGAGGTCAAGAGTTTGAGACCAGCCTGGACACTATAGCGATATCCCATCTCTACAAAAAAAAGTTTAAGAATGATTAAAACTCAGGTATGGTGGCTGCTTATCCTTGGGGTTCTGGGAAACTTAAACTTAGTTCTGATGTCCTTGCATTAGTCTTCGGCATCAGAGAAACCATGGGAACTATATTCAAGCATATTTGAGACATTGACTTCTACTTCCAAAAACTTCACACTGTTCTTGGCTTATGAATGCTGAAGAATGAATGAATAAATGAGGCAATCATTACCTACTCAGGCACTTCTGGAGATGCATTGGGAATTAAGTCTAGGTGTTTGTTACTCGGGTCATAAATGACGTTCCACGGGAACCACTGGAATAGGCTTTTCACTTTTTGTTGTTATTTGCAGAGAGATGGGATCTTGCTCTGTCACCCAGTAGTGCAATCATAGCTCACTGTAACCTTGAACTCCTGGGTTCAAGTGATCCTCCTAACTCAGCCTCCCAAGTACCCAGGACTACAGGTATGCATCACCCAGTTACTTTAAAATTTTTTTTTTTGAAACAGAATCTCACTTTGTCAACTGAATGGAGTGCAGTGACGCGATCTCAGTTTACTGCAACTTCCACCTCCCAGGTTCAAGCAATTCTCCTGCCTCAACCTTCCAAGTAGCTGGGATTACAGGCACCCACCACTATGCCCAGCTACTATTTTGTATTTTTAGTAGAGATGGGGTTTCACCATGTTGGCCAGGCTGGTCTCAAACTCTTGACCTCGTGATTCACCCACCTCGGCCTCCCAAAGTGCTGGGGTTACAGGCGTGAGCCACCGTGCCCGGCCTTCCCTGATGTGCTCCCACCCTTCCCTGACGTGCGGGAAAGCTTCCTCCCACGTTCTCAGGGCACTCACGGTAGGCATTCATCATTGCTAGTCAGTGTGGGTTCCTAGCTTTCTGGAACTCCTGTGAACTCCGTAAGTGGATTCTGAAGGTCAAGGGCAATCTGGTCCCAGGCTTCCAGGCTGGAGGAATAAACTGACAAGGGCTTTGGGGTCCCTGGCAAGTAAGCAACTTTCCAGAAGGCCTAGCAGCTAAGTCTTAAAAAGCTCAGGCATCTCAGGACAAACATAAAACTGGCTGTTTTCCAAGGGTCTTCTGGGCACAGCTGAGCCAGGGAAAGGGGCTGTGGCCTCTTGAACTCCTGGAGGTGATGGAGTCTGGCTTCCTGCATCCAGATGAGGGAGTTGTTTCCAGTCCCAATGACCAGTGAGACACAACCTGACCTGCTCATGTGAGTCCTAGCAAGGGGAGAGGTCCTGGAGTTGCGGGGAGCTGAGCCTGTTTCTGTAATGCTGGTAGAGTCTCAAGAATGTAGTTCTTGGGATTGGATGCGGTGGCTCATGCCTGTAATTCCAGCACTCTGTGAGGCTGATGCGGGAGGCTCACGTGAGCCCAGGAATTCAAGACCAGCCTGGGCAACATGGCGAAACCCCATCTCTACAAAAAAAAAAAAAAAAAAAGAAAGAAAAAAAAATGAGGCAGGTGTGGTGGCATGTACCTGTGGTCCCAGCTACTAGAGAGGCTGAGGTGGGAGGATGGCTTGAGCCAGGAGGCTAAGGATGCAGTGAGCTGGGATTGCACCACTCCACTCCAGCCTGGGTAACAGAGTGAGACCCTGTCTGCCTCCAAAAATAAGTAAATTAAAAGAATGTAGTTCTCAGGGACCCAGGTCTCAGAGGAGCTGTGACTTATTCAGAAGACAGGGTTTGCTGGATTTCACAGGCACGGGGAGAGCAGACCTTAGTTTCTTACGGGTCAGAGAAGAGGAGGTGGGATCTGCTTGGCTAGACCCAGGATGGGGAAATTCCAGTGAGCTTTGGAGTTCCCCCTTCCGTTGTGATTCCCTGAAATCTTGTCAAAATTGTATAATAACTTCCCCACCGTTTTCTGGCAGATAGGCCACAGCCTGCTGATGGCTGTTAGTCAGAAGATTAAGCAAGGCACCCCCATTAGTCTCCCTGAAAGGCATCGGATCCTTGCCTTGCAGAATAAATAGATCTGCAGGGTGGGTACATCAGTGACCGAGGAACCCCTTCCCAAACCTTGGTCAATCTCTGGAGCTCACCTCCACAAGGGAAGGGAAGCCAGGAGCCCTGATGCCCACTGGTTCTCGGATGAATAGCCCTGCATGAATAGCCCTGCACCTCTTGCCAGAGAGGAGGTCTCTCTCTCTCTCTTTTATCTCTCTCTTTTCCTCTCTGACTCTCTCCCCTTCTCTCTTTCTCTTTTTGTTCTGTCAGCGAACTTCTGGAGAAATGTAGGTCTTTTTTGTCCATTGAGGGGTGCACGGGACTCAGCACTTGTTCTGGCAGTTTCCCTATGTTCTAGAAAGCAGGACGGAGCACAGGACCATGAGGGTGGGAGAAGGGGAGGACCCTGGAGAACCTAGAGGGAAGGGTCTGGATAGGATGTTCAGTAGAGAGTGTGGAGGCGAGATGGGGAGTGCTAGACACACAGATAGGGGCCTGGGCATGGAGGCCAGGGATTCTTTGCTACTTAATCCTTTGCCATGAAGGATTCTCTGGCTGCAGTGTGGTCTGGGTGGGTTGGCATCAAATGGATGGACAGGCCTTACGTGGATTGAACATGGTGAGGCAGCGGGAAACCATTAGCAATTGCTGTTTTGGGCAAACAGTGCTGCCATTGGCCAAGAGAAGCAAGGAGGGGCACAGGGGCAGGTGGAGGGAATATGAGCTTAGGTTTGGGTGCCCTGAGTCTGAGGAACTTGTGTGACTCTGGGCAAAGCTGTCCACCCAGCTGCTGGAGAGAGAGCTCTGGAGAGAGATTCAGGTCTGGGGAGCCCTGGGCCTTAGGTGGTGATGGAAGCCACTCGGGGAGAAACAGAAGAAAGTCCTGGGACAGAGCTCTGAGAAATGTCCACAGCGGGGTGCTGGGCAGTGGAAAAGAGGCAGCCGGGGAACCTGGGAAGAGCATCTGGAATGAGAGAGGGAAACCGGGAGAGGACAGGCTCATGGCCGCCAGGGCAAAAGCATGGTTCAAGAGGAGAAAGTGGGAAAGCGTCAAAAGCTTCTGAGAGGCTGCGCACGGTGGTTGACACCTGTAATTCCAGCACTTTGGGAGGCGAGGTGAGTGGATCACTGGAGATTAGGAGTTTTGAAACCAGCCTGGCCAACGTGGTGAAACTCTGTCTCTACTAAAAAAATACAAAAATTAGTTGAGTGTGGTGGTGTGTGCCTGTAATCCCGGTTACTTCGGAGGCTGAGGTAGGAGAATCACTTGAACCCGGGAGGTGGACGTTGCGGTGAGTGAGATCACACCACTGCACTCCAGCCAGGGCCACAGAGCAAGACTCTGTCTCAAAACAACAACAATAACAACAACAACAACAGCCAGCTTCTGAGTGGCCGTGGACAGAGGCCAGGCTACTGGGGGCCATGGTGGTGACCTTAGTGAGACCAGTGGCGTGGAAGAGATGGACATAGATGTAAGCAGAGATGGCTGTGAGGCCTTGAGAGGTGAGGGCCCTGGCAAGTCTGGCAGTGAAGTGAATCTCAGGACAGGGAGTGGAGGAGGTGTTTACAGATACTCGAGACTTTAGCGTGTTTGTATGTTTATTGGAAAGTCCAAATAGAAAGCGGGAGAGAGCCAAGTCCCCGTGGAGGACGTTTGGGTGTTTCTAATTATGCTCCAGTCACAACACGGCCTTGTGTGCACACCCTTAGGTGCTTGTCCAGCTGTTTCCTTAGAATAAATTCCTAGAAGAATGACTGTGTCAGAAGCTACATATTAATATGTTTTACATTTCGTTATATATTATCAAATTGCCCTCCACAAACTTTGAACTAGTTTTGGCAACTATTCATTGGTAATGACATCCTCACAAAGATTGAATATTATCCATTTTTAAGAAGTCTTTGTCAGTATAACCCAAAACATTTCTCATTGATATTTTATATTGCATTTTTTTGGTCACTAATGAGAAGCGCCTCTTTTCATAGGTCACTCATTATTTTTACTTCTTAATCTATCTGTTCATATCCATTATTCTTTTTTTTTCTTTTTTTTATTCCCTGAGACAGAGTCTTGCTCTGTCACCCAGGCTGGAGTGCAGTGGTGTGATCTCTGCTCACTGCAACCTCCACCTCCCGGGTTCTAGCGATTCTCCTGCCTCAGTCTCTGGAGTAGCTGGAATTACAGGGGCTCACCACCATGCTCAGCTGACTTTTGTATTTTAAGTAGAGACGGAGTTTTCACCATGTTGGCCAGGCTGCTGTCGAACTCCTGACCTCAAGTGATCCACCTGCCTCGGCCTCCTAAAGTGCTGGGATTACAGGTGTGAGCCACCACACCAGGCCTCATTTTTCTATTGAGATGATAGTCTTTTTTCATTCATTTGTAGAGATATTAATTACAATGTATTTTTTCCTTTCTGTTGTTTCTCACAGAACTTCACTGATGATGTCTTTCCCTGGCAGAGTTCAAAAGCATTTTGCAGGCAGCACTACTGTTCTTCTCCTGTGGTCTAGAACCTGGTGCTCTTACAAAGCTCTGGCATCACATTGGCAACATCACCTTCTGACTGTTAAGTTTCACCATCTTTCATTGTCTTCTACTCTTCTCTTGACCTACACTTCTTTTATTTTCTAAGCCTAATTGGGGTCCACAGTTTTTGTGGATTTTTTTTTTAAAGCCATTGTGCCTTTTTTTGTTTTTGTGAGACAGGATCTCCCTCGGTCGCTCAAGCTGGAGTGCAGTGGCGTGATCTCAACCCACTGCAGCCTCAACCTCCCAGGCTCAGGTGATCCTCCCACCTCAGCCTCCCGAGTAGCTGGGACTACAGGCATGCGCCACCACCCCTGGCTAATTAAAAAAAATTTTTTTTTGTAGACATGGGGTTTTATCACGTTGCTCAGGCTGGTCTCAAACTCCTGGGTGCAAACGATCTGCCTGCCTTGGCCTCCCATACTGCTGAGATTACAGGCATGAGCCACCGTGTCTGGTCCCCATTGTGCCTTTTGTCCTGTTTCTTTTGGTGTCTGATCACTTTTCTAGAGTGAACAGGCAGGCTATGAGCTTGCTTTCCCTGGGCCTAGGCTAGACAACTTCTACCAGGTAGGCTGGGAAAAACCCATGACATTCAGTCACCGGGGCAAGGTCCTAGTAATGGACCCTCGCTAATCCCTGCAGAAAAGTTGCTCAAGCATCCCCGGGGAAGCCCTGGCCTTCCCTAAAGCCTACCTTCTCCCCCTCTCCTTGGCTCCCACCTCAGCTGTTTTTACTGTCCTATTATCTCCTAAAGGGTCTCAAGCAATGAAAGTAACAAATTATTTTATTTTATTTCATTTTTTTGAGAAAGAGTCTCACTCTGCCACCCAGGCTGGAGTGCAATGGTACAATCTTGGTTTACTGCAATCTCTGCCTCCTGTGTTCAAGCTATTCTCCTGCCTCAGCCTCCTGAGTAGCTGGGATTATAGGCATGTGCTACCATGCCAGGCTAATTTTTGTATTTTTAGTAGAGACAGGGTTTCACCATATTAGCCAGGCTGGTTTTGAACTCCTGACCTCAGGTGATCCACCCACCTTGGCCTCTCAAAATGTTGGGATTACAGGTGCCAGCTACTGCACCAGGTCTTTTTTTTTTTTTTTTTTTTTTTTTGAGACAGAATCTTGCTTTGTTGCCCAGGCTGGAGTGCAGTGGTGCCATCTAGGCTCACTGCAACCTCTGCTTCCCAGGTTCAAGCGATTCTACAGCCTCAGCCCCCGAGTAGCTGGGATTACAGGCACCTGCCACCATGCCCAGCTAATTTTTGTATTTTTAGTAGAGACATGGTTTCACCATATTGGCCAGGCTGGTCTTGAACTGCTGACCTCAGGTGACCTGCCTGCCTCAGCCTCCCAAAGTGCTGGGATTACAGGCATGAGCCACTGACCCTGACCTCAAATAATTTTAATATGGGGTTTATTCTTGGAGGACTCAGGAGGAGGTGGGCATCACCTGCCAGATGCCCTCCTTGTCACTTCACAGTTGCCGATGGCTCTCCTCTCTTGCTGTCCGTCCCATCACCTGGTTATTCTGTGACCTGGGTGCTTGGATGACAGAAGAGGTTAGATGTTGTCAGAAAGTGTAATCCCATTGTTAGGAAAACAGATGTGGGAGCTTTGTGTGCAGGAGAAGAGTTGGTTTTCATTGTACTGTTTATTATAAAAAATTTTCAAGGTTAAACAAAAGTAGAGAAAATAATATAATGAACCTTCACGTACATATCTCCAGCTTTAACAGTTTTCAGCCCAAGGCCAGATATATGTCATCATTACCCCACCTGCTTCTCACTCACAGTGTTTCCAAGCAAATCCCAGACATCATAAAATTTCATCTGTTAATAGCTCATTATGTATCTCATAAAGATTAAGATCTTACAAATACGGCCTGGGTATGGTGGCTCACGCCTGTAATCCCGGCACTTTGAGAGGTTGAAGTGGGTGGATCACTTGAGGTCAGGAATTTGAGACCAGCCTGGCCAACATGGTGAAAGCCTGTCTCTCCTAAAAGTACAAAACAAACAAACAAAAAATTAGCCAGGTGTGGTGGCCCGGTGTCTGTAATCGCAGCTACTCGGGAGGCTGAGGCAGGAGAATCGCTTGAACATGGGAGGTGGAAGTTGCAGTGAGCCGAGATTGCACCACTGCACTCCAGCCTAGGTGACCGAGCAAGACTTGATCTGAAAAAAAAGTATATATATTATATCTATGTTATATTATATTTATGTAACTACATTACCCCAAGACCATTATGACCCCTAAGGAGAATTTAACAGTGAGAGAAGATGGCTACTATGCAGATTGAATGTGAGATACTGAGTGGGAAGGTCTGACTTTCAATTGTGATTTGCTGTGCAAGCCCTCAAGCAAGACGGTCAACGTTTCCAAACGTTAGTGGTTGCTTCCACGTAGAAATAGGAGTACTTCCCTCAAATGGGTGGCACTGGCCACAGAGCAGCCCTCACATAACTAACTCCATCTTAGAAAAGGACTCCATTGTCTATTTTGTAGGACACGTTGCCAACAAGGACAAGATGTTTTCTTTAATAAACAAACTAAAAACTTAAGACTGTATCCAACCAGATGAGGACCCAAACAAACGTGGTCTTCCACTGTCCATCCTCACCAGAGGACTCTGTGGCTGTAGCAGATTAAGCCTTCAGCAGCTCGAAAGGGTCGCCCTAACGGACGCCGTCTCACAGTCATGCGTGATAAAAACTCAGCATCTGCCGCCACAGGCTCTGCCACCCCAAAGCCTCATCTTTGCAAGACCAATGGACCACCCCTCCCAAACCAGGACTACTTTTGTCCTCTTCACTCCGCTGGACTGGTTTGTTCACCCTTTCTCCCAGCTCTTTTTCCTCTTGATGTTAAACATCACTTTGTTTGTTGTGAAATGTTTAATCTGAAAAACTTACATGTTAAGTGATCATTATGTATGATTTGCAATATTGACCGATTTATGGATGGCTTGGGCCTGTGTGCCTGTGACTCTGATTCCCAAGTGAACCGGTGGTACTAAGGAGAACTGCCTCTTTAAGAACTCCACGTAGCTTGTGGCTTTTGTGATTGAAATAGCATCAGTAAAAGCCTAACACTGTGAGAAAGACACAAATGTGCTTGGACCTGCTTGTGTCTGACCTTGCACTGCTCATGACAGTCATATTTGTAGAGGGGATATCTTTCCTTAATTATTATTTTAAAAATAGCTTTATGCCGGGCATGATGGCTCACGCCTGTAATCCCAGCAGTTTGAGAGGCTGAGGTGGGCGGATCACCTGAGGTTGGGAGTTCGAGACCAGCCCGACCAACATGAAGAAACCCCATCTCTACTAAAAATACAAAATTAGCCGGGCGTGGTGGCGCATGCCTGTAATCCCAGTTACTCAGGAGGCTGAGGCAGGAGAATCACTTGAACCTGGGAGGCGGAGGTTGCCAGGAGCCGAGATCACGCCACTGCACTTCAGCCTGGGCAACAAGAGTGAAACTTCGTCTCAAAAAAATAAATAAAATAAAATGAAATAGCTTTATGTGATGGCTCTCAAAGTACATTTATCTACTATTTTATTTATCTGTACAACTAAAGTGGTGAAGATAAGGATTATTTTTCATGAAGTAGGCAGTCAGGGGCAGAAGGGGGTCCCCTGTGAGGTATGAAGACTGAAAAGTGGAGGGCATGAAAGGAGGGACCCTCCCAACACTCACCCCCATGAATGCATCCTCACCTTTGGGAAGAGGGGGAGGGGGAGGGGCAGCCCACTGGGTCATCTTCTGCTGAGCCCTTAGCTAACCCTGCCAGCAAGCGTGGGCTGACGGTGTCCCTCCAGCAGGGACTTCGGCTTAGAGCTCTCATTAACTGCCTCCCATGTCTGGTGTATTTGGCACACAATCAATAACACTGGTTTAATCGATTTTTTTTAAGAGGGGAAATAAAATAGGAGGAAGAACCTTCACACGTTAGGGTTAAGGTGGAACTTGGAGACTGGCAGGTCCAGGCTCTTTTTGCAATTAAGAAGACTGAGATCCAGAGAGGAGAAGTGACTTTGCCAAAGCAACACGGTGCCCTAGGGCTGCTAGGGCCTCCTACGTGGTCTCTCCTGCCTCTCGTTTCTAATTGGTTCTCTCTGGGGTGAAGGAGGTGATTTGAAGTCACCAGAGAAGAAAGGCAGGGGATTTCTTCCTTGTCTACTTTCCCAAACGTTGGAAAGATGTCAGTCTAATCATTTATGTCCCAAGGGCGTGAAGAAGCTCAGCCTGTCTTCACCACTTTGGTGACCTGGGTCCCTGAAATCTCACTTTGAGCCTTTCTAGCAGCCTTCGTCTTCCAAAAGTTCCAAGTTCAGAAGGGCTGGAGAGGTGTGTTTTAAGCATCTCCTAAGGAACAATGTCTCTAATAAAAATAACCATCAGAAACTTCTACAAACACCTCTACGCACACAAACTAGAAAGCCTAGAAGAAATGGATAAATTCCTGGACACATACACCCTCCCACAACAGAACCAGGAAGAACCTGATTCAGTGTGAGAACAAATTAATACACCTTCCTTACACCATATACAAAAATCAACTCAAGAGGGATTAAAGACTTAAATGTAAAACCTAAAACCATAAAAACCCTGGAAGACAACGTAGGCAATACTGTTCTAGATGCAGGAACGAACAAAGATTTCATAATGAAGACACCAAAATCAATTGCAACAAAAGCAAAAATTGATAAATGAGATCTAACTAAACTTAAGGGCTTTGACATAGTAAAAGAAACTATCAACAACATAAACAGACAACCTACAGAATTAGAGAAAATATTTTCAAACTATGCATCTGACAAAGGTCTAATATCCAGCATCTATAAAGGACTTAAACAAATTCCCCCCCCCAAAAAAAGGAACCTACACAACCCCATTAAAAAGTGGACAAAGGAAATAAACAGACACTTATCAAAAGAAGACATACATGTGGCCAAAAAGCATATGAAAAAAACCTCAGTATCACTGATCTTTAGAGAAATGCAAGTGAAAACCACAATGAGATACAATCTCACACCAGTAAGAATGGCTATTACTAAAATGTCAAAAAATAACAGGTGCTGGTGAGGTTGTGGAGAAGGAACCACTTATATACTGCTGGTAGGAGTGTAAATCAGTTCAATCATTGTGGAAGGCAGTATAGTGATTCCTTAAAGAACTAAAAACAGACTACCATTTGACCCAGCAATCTCATTACTGGGTGTATACCCAGAGGAATATAAATCATTCTACCATAAAGACACATGCACATGAATGTGTATAGCAGCACTATTCACAATTGCAAAGACATGGAATCAGCCTAAATCCCCATCAATGACAGATTGGATGAAGAAAATGTGGTACATATACACCATGGAATATTATGCAGCCATGAAGAAGAATAATATAATGTCTTTCATGGGAACATGAATGGCGCTGGAGGCCATCATCTTTTGGGTACTAGGTACCCAATAGTTATTTAGTACCTGGGAGATGAAATAATAAAGCCCTATGACTTGAATTTACCTATATAACAAATCTGCACATGAACCCCTAAACATAAAAGTTGAAAAAAGAAAGAACAGTGTCTTTGACATTGAATAGAGATTTCTACTTTATTTGATATTAATTTTTGCTTCTTTTGTGTATGTATTTGCCATAGCCTTAACTTTTAACTGTTTGGTCTCATTTTGTTTTTAGTGAGTCTTCTGTAAGCAACCTATACGATGCTCATCTTTACCCCAGTCTGAATCTTTGACTTTTTATTGGAGGAACTTAAGCCATTTATAATTATTGCCATAACTGATCTATATGTGGTCTTCCTCCTCAGAACCCAAAAGCCTGGTCTAATCATGAGAAAAACATCACATGAATTTCAATTGAGGGACATCTGACAATTATCAAACCAGTACTTCTCAAAACTGCCAAGATCGTCAAAAACAAGGAAAGTTTACAACCGCTATGGAGAACAGTTTGGAGGTTCCTCAAAAAACTAAAGAGCTACCATATGATCCAGCGATCCCATTCCTGGGTGTATACCCAAAATAAGGAAACTGGTATATCAAAGAGATATCTGCACTCCCATATTTGTGGCAGCTCTGTTCACGGTAGCCAAGATTTGGGAGCAACCTAAGTGTCCATCAACAGATGAATGGCGAAATAAAATGTGGTACACATACACAATGGAGTATTGTCCAGCCACATTAATCTCTTATAAAAGTCATTTTCTTAGGGTGAATACTGCACCCTGGAGGATGGCATCTCATCCTTGAAAGCTATGATCTCCATGCTAGCGCCTTAAAAAAAAAAATGAAATTCTGTCTTTTGCAACAACCTGGATGGAACTGGAGGTCATCATGTTAAGTGAAATAAGCTAGGCACAGAAAGACAATCATTGCACATTCTCTTATTTGTTGGATCTAAAAATCAAAACAATTGAACCCGTGGAGATAAGAGAGTAGAAGGATGGTTAGCAGAGGCTGGGAAGGGCAGTGGGGGTGGAGGGGAGGTAGGCATGATTAATGGGTACAAAAATATCAGAATGAATGAAGAAGACCTAGTATTTGATGGCACAATGGGGTGACTATAGCTAATAATGATTTACTTGAACATTTAAAAATAACTAAAAGAGTATACTTGGATTGTCTGTAACACAAAGGATAAATGCTTGAGAGTATGGATACCCCTTTCTCCAGAATGTGATTGTTATGCATTGGATGCCTATATCAAAACATCTCATGTACCCCAAAATATATACACCTACTATGTACCCACATAAAAATAAACAATTGTTTAAAAATATAAGGAAGGTTTGAGAAACTGTCACAGACAAGAAGAGCCTAAGGAGACAGGATGACTCAATACACTGTGGTTCCTGGGTTAGATTCTGGAGCAGAACATGGACATCAGGTTGAAACTAGGGAAAGCTGAATAAAGTATAAACTGAAAACAAAACAAAACAAAATGCCCACAAAGAAAACTCTGGGTCCAAATGTCTTCATGGTGAATTCTACCAAACATTTAAGGAAAAATATAACATCAGTTCTACATAAAAGCTTCCAAAAATAGAAGATGAAGAAATCATTCCCGTATAAAAATAACTCTCAAAGAATCATAAATGTAAATGTAAGAAATTTAGAAGCTAAAACAATAAAATCCTAGAACAAAACATAAGAAAAAAATCGTAGTGACCTTGAATTAGGAAAATATTTCTTGAATACACAAAAGTAGCAAAAACTCTAAAAGAAAAAATGAATAAATTGCATTTCATTAAAATTAAAAAATGTTTACTTCCTCAAATAACACTGTTAATAAAATAAGTCAAGCCACAGACTAAAAATATTTGTGAAACAAAAATCTATCAAAAGGCTTGCACACATATACGTAAAGACCTACGACAACGCACATATAGGAAAGCAGTAACCCAGTAAAACATGGCAAAATATTTCAGTAGTCACTTCCTTGATCTATATGGGTGGCAAATAAGGCAATTCACTAAAGATTTTATATATATCTACCTCTATAGATATATGTCACAACATCACTGGTCATTAGGGAAATTCAAATTAAAACTACAGTTAGATCACAGCGAGTAGCCACTGTACCCAATAGAATGACTAAAATTTAAAACACTGAAAACAGCCAAGTATTGGCAAGGCTATTGAGCAATTGAGAACTCTTATGCATTGTTGGTGGGAACACAAAATGGTCCAGCCGCTTTGGAAAATAGTTTGGAGTTTCTTTTAAAGTTATGCATACACTTACTATGTGAGCCAGAAATGTCACTCCTAGACATTTACCCAAGAGAGAAAGAAATATTTGGTCAGACAAAGACTTGTACAAATCATGCATAACAGTTTTATTCATAACAGCCGAAAACTGGAAACAACTCAAATGTCCATCAAGTGGTGAATGGAGAAACAAATTGTGGTATATCCATATAATGGAATACTATGCAGCAGTAAAAAGGAAAAGGCTACTGCTACATACAACAACATGGATGAATCTCAAAAGCATTAAGCTAAATGAAAAAGGCCAGACACATAAAACTACAGGTTATGTGAGTCTACTTTTATGACACCCAAGGAAAGGCAAAACTATAATGACAGAAAAAGCACCTCAGTGGTTGCCAGAGACTATGGGGTAAGAGGAGAGATTTTGCTGCAAAGGGTCACAAGAGACTTTCTGGAAAGTAATGTAACCATTCCTGCAATCATATTACAGAAATGTCCTGATTTCTATATGGTTGTGGGAGTGATTATATTACTTCTATGTATTTGTCAAAACTCATTAAATTGGTCACTTAATAATAGTCAAGTTTATTGTATGTCAGTTTTTATCTCAATAAAGCTGACACAGACAATTGACTATCAAAAGATGCCCTCCATGGATTACTTAGATGCCAGATGTATTCTTCCCCACCCTTATTATATAACAGAAATCCTACCTGTTCATGATGATGGGGCGGTGGGGGGGTGATTAGCCCTGCACCAGAAGTAATGGTGAACAGGACCTCACATCCATACTTCTGCCCCTTGGTTCTTGGATGCAGGCATGGATTCTACCTAATGGGGACACAGTATCTTATAAAAGTCATTGCCTTAGGGTGAATACTGCATCCTGCAGGATGCCACGTCATCCAATGAAAGCTATGGTTCTTTGTTGGTGTCTTTAAAAGGTTATTCCATCACTCCGCCAGGCTGTCAGCTTCTTGGTGGATCCCTACAAGACAGGGCCAATGGATTTCATGGCCACATGCCCACTGCCACACCTCCTTTGCTCTCGAGTGTGTGCCTTAGTCCCATGCTAGACAATGTGGGGTCTCATGTCATCGTATCAAGTACCGCAAGCCCTCAGTGCTGGCTGAGGCTCGGTGGGCAGAAGAACTGATACATGCATCAATTACAGTCAAGATGAATTGCTGACCTTCTCAAGGTTGAACAAGGCCAATGTAATCAGCTTGTCACCAAGGGGTACAACCAAAAGCATTCAACTCTAATTTCGGGCTGGGTCCTGACAAAACAAGGTCCAAAGAACAAGATCCTGGTCGGCAGAGACATGAGACCAACCCTGGCCCACGGTGGGACAGTCACATCATGTCAGGCAAGGCACTCCTCTCATCTCAGCCTTCAACTTCACCGCTGGCAAACTGAGGAGGTTGGACTATATGAGGTTGTGAATATATGCTATTATTTTTAAATGCAGCAGTAAGTCATAAATTCATGTTCATTTGACACCTTCAGCTATTGCAGAAATACGTAAATTGTTACATTTTCTCAGCAGAGGTAACCGTAATTACTAATCTAGAGTGCCCCTTCCAGACCGTTTTCCACCATAGCCCTGCTCAAATTTTCATTCCTTCCTTAAGCCTTCCCAAATCCCAGATTCATGCACAGGATTCATCTTTTTCTTCTGTTTTTGCCCCCAGGGAGACTTTATATGGGGACTGATACGGTGTGGCTGTGTCCCCACACAAATCTCATCTTGAATTGTCATTCATGGGAACTACATAATCCCCACACATCATGGGAGGGACCGGGTAGGAGATAATTGAATCATGGGGGCAGTTCCCCCTCCAGCGAGTCTCGTCATAGGGAGTAAGTTCTCATGAGATCTGATGGTTTTATAAGGGGCTTCCCACTTTTCTTGGCTCTCATTCTCTCTCCTGCCATCCTGTGAAGAGGTGCCTTATGCCATCATTGTAAGTTTCCTGAAGCTTCCCCAGCCATGTGGAACTGTGAGTCAATTAAACCTCTTTTCTTTATAAATTACCCAGTCTTGGGTATGTCTTTATTAGCGTTGTGAGAACGAACTAATACAGGAACATAGAGGGTTAGGGGACAAATGGCAAAGAGAAGGAGCTGCTTATGTGGGCAGGTCCTGGGGCAGCAGGTCACAGTGTGCCACACTTCAGAGCTGAAACCTCTGAAGAGTCACTTACGGAAGCAGCTAATCCAGTAGCCAGCTAACGGAGTGGACAAGTATCCCTGGGATGCTTCAGCTGGTTGGAAAAGAGAGTCGGAATGTGTATCTTTTTTAAAATTCAAAGACAGGGTCTCACTCTGTCACCCAGGCCAGAGTGCAGTAGTGCAATCATAGCTTACTATAGCCTTAGTCTTCTGGGCTCGAGTGATCCCTCCCACCTCAGCCTCCTGAGTAGCTGGGACCACAAGCATGCACCACCATGCCCGGCTAACTTTTGTATTTTTTGTGGAGATGGGGTCTTTCTGTGTTGCCCAGGCCAGTCTTGAACTCCTGGGCTCAAGCGACCCTCCTGCCTTGGCCTCCCAAAGTGTTGGGGTTATAGGTGTGAGCCACTGCACTCAGCCAGGAATGTATATTTTAAAGGACAAATTTTGAATGTGTTTGGTCAGTTTTTTATTGCAGCATAACATGCACATGGTATAGTGCACAAATCTCAAGTGTACAACTTGAAGAATTTGTACACACCTGCGTGCACACACTCAGCCCTTATACAACCACCACCCAGACCAAGAACATTTCCAGCACCCGGAAAATTCCCTATTCCCCTTCCCAAACAGTACCTCCCCGACCCTGCCCCAAGGTAACTACTCTTCTGACCTGTAGCACCATCTATTAGTTTTGCCTGTTCTTGAACTTCACCTAAATAAAACCATACAACAGGGGGCATTTTTTGTCTACCATCTTTTGCTCATCATGGAATCTGTGAGATTCTTCCAAGCTGTCGCATGTAGCAGCAGCTTGTTCTTTTTTGCTGCCGAGTAGTATTTCATTGTTTGACTATGTCATCATGTGCTTATCCTTTTTTTTTTTTTTTTGAGACAGAGTCTTGCTCCATTGCCAGGCGCCAGGCTGGAGTGCAATGACGCAATCTCAGCTCACTGCAACCTCCGCCTCCCGGGTTCAAGCAATTCTCCTGCCTTAGCCTCCCGAGTAGCTGGGACTACAGGCACACACCACCACACCCAGCTAATTTTTGGATTTTTAGTAGGGACGGGGTTTCACCATGTTGGCCAGAATAGTCTCAATCTCTTGACCTTGTGATCTGCCTGCCTCAGCCTCCCAAAGTGCTGGGATTACAGGCGTGAGCCACCACGTCCGGCCATCCTTTCTTACTACTAATGGACATTTGGCATGCTTCCAATTTAGGAGTGTTATGAGTGAAACTCCCTTGATGATTCTCATACATGTTTTTGGTGGGGAGATGTTCTCATTTCTCTTGTGGTTACTCCTAGCAGTGGAGCCGCTGGCTCATGATTTGTTTGTTAAGGAAACAGAAGGATTTGCAGGGATTTGTCTTGGCCGTGAATGATGTGACAGAAGGAGCTCTGGATTGTGGGATGGCGAGAAGCACATGCGCTGACAACGTCATCCCTCTCTGGAAGAGGCAGCAGCCAGAGGCTGACCTGAAGAGCCTCAAGACTGTAAAAAGGTTACTTTGCTTCATCTCCATACCCCAGAGCAAGGCTGGGCAGCTTGTTTCAGGGCAGGCGTTTCAGCAACCACCCCGGCTGTTTACCTGTGCCTCTTAATTGGGACCCACAGGTCAATGAGTGACTGGGGGAATAAGCTCACATCCGTGTGGCTGCAGAGAGGCTCACCGGCTCAGGCCAGGGTCCCAGGGTCCATGCCTGCCTAGAGCAGGACTTTGAGTTTGCCAGAATCAGTCCTGATTAGTGAGAAGCCAAGGAACAAAGCAACAAGCCCCTGTCACAGCAGGACAGTGCCCCCGCGGAGCTCAGCCTGTGGCATCACCAGGGCCAGCAAATCAGTGTCCTAAGGCAGAGGGGCAGTAATGCCCAAGCAAACAGAATGAGATAGCCTCAAACGCTCAGCACTCAGTGTGCACACTCTGGGTGCAGTCTGGAATGCTGGAGACCAGCAGCTGCGTATGACTCACAGCAACCCCTTCCTACAACCAGACACATTGTAACATCATTGGAAGCAGACTATAAACAGTTTAAGAGACCGTTTCATTTGCATCATCAGCCTGGGGACACCCAGCCCAGCCTTTGGGCCTCTGGCACAGCCCCTTGTGCTCATATAAAAGGAATGAGCTGAAGCGGAAGGCTCAGGCCACAGAGTCATAAAAACCTGGGCCACAGAGCGCTCAAGCCCCAGCTTCATCTGCAATGAGTGCTGGGTAAATCACTTTCCCTCCAAACCACAGCTGTGCTCTTCGGCACAGTGGGGTTGACACTGCCTGATGGGGTGTCAGCCCCACTGTGGAGCAATCCTCCTGCTTCAGCCTTCTGAATAGCTAGGACTATAGGCATCTACCATGCCCAGCTATTTTTTTTTCTAGAGATGTGGGGTGGGGGGATCTCACTTTGTTTCCCAGGCTTGTCTTGAACCCTGGGCTCAAGCAATGCTCCCGCCTTGGCCTCCCAAAATGTTGGGATAACAAGTGTGAGCCACTGTGCCTGGCCAGGTTTTTGTTTTTTAAAGAAAGAACATGGGTTAGAGGTTTATTTAACTCATTAATGAGGGATTCAGCAGGTATAAAGATGGCTTTAGGGATAATTTGAGGAAGAGAGTATAGAGATTTTTTTAAAAATGTTAGAATAAAATTGATAGGTCAAATACAAAACGGCGTTGTCCTCTAGGACACAAATCCTTTAGAATGATCTTTTCTACCTGAGAGAAATTATTTGTATCTGCATGACAAAAATCTACAAGTTAACACGGAGTTTCACAGACCCAGAGCCTTCAATCAGCAGTCAACAGAAAGTCACATAGAGGTGCAAACCCCTAGATCAAGTTGGCTAACCATAGCCCACAGCCTACATCTGGCCCTTTATTTGTTTCTGTTAATAAAGCTTTATTGAAACTCAGCCATGCTCGTTTGTCTATTTATTGTCTATGGCTGCTTGCCCGCTACACTGGCAGAGTTGAGTAGCTGTGCAGTTGCAACAGAGGCTGGGTAGCATTAAGTGGCTCTCAAACCAGAGTAAAGTCTGCTTGGAGCAATGTATACACACAGGAGCACTGGAACATAACCCTAGAAAGGCAGCCTGAAGCCTGACGGGCGGTGGCGATCTAGAAAGACTAGTGATGGCAGGCAGGTGATGGTCGGCGTCCTCCGTTACATCTGTGTGCTCTTCCTGGACAACGATGCGCTGGTCCCCAGCTGTTCCTTCCCACTCCTCAGTCACTGAGTCTTGTTTCTGCCACCTCAAAGTCACTAGCACCCTTGTGTTCATCATCCCTTCCTGAGTCTTGCGGCCACAGTTGTTTGGCCTGCTCCTTCGGGTCTCTGCCCTTTCCATCACCCCACGCCCCACCTGCCCCAGCACGATCTCAGAATCACAGCTCAGATCCCACAGCACCCTCCAATACCCCTTCACTTCCTCATTGCTCAGAAATAAAGTATCAACTCCCTGGAAGGTCTGGCTCCACTGGGCCACTTCTGTCCCCTCTGTCTCATGGCCGCTGGATACATTTCCTGAGCACATACTGTTTGGCCTTCCTGCCTTCAAAGTCCAGCTCCGGGGTGCCTCACCCACACACCACCCAACCAGAAGTCTTCCCACTCTTCTCCCAGTTCCCACAGCCTGCTAAACTTTTCTGTTGTGGTGTCCGCCATGCCTGGTACAGGGAAAGAAGCGTGAAATGGAAATCTAGGCCGGGCACAGTGGCTCATGCCTGTAATCCCAGCACTTTGGGAAGCCGAGGCTGGCAGATCACCTGAAGTCAGAAGTTTGAGACCATCCTGGACAACATGATAAAACCCCATCTCTACTAAAAATACAAAAATTAGCCGGGCATGGCAGTGTGCGTCTGTAATTCCAGCTACTTGGGAGGCTGAGGCAAGAGAATCACTTGAACCCAGGAGGCGAAGGTTGCAATGAGCTGGGATCATGCCACTGTACTCCAGCCTGGGCAACGAGAGTGAGACTTTGGAAAAAAAAAAGAGAGAGAGAGAAAGAAGAAGAAAGAAAGGAAGGGAAGGGAGAAAAGAAAAGAGAACTGGAAATCTGAAGACCTGAGGCTCATCAGGCCCTCCTACCAGTAGGTTTTTTGTCTTGGACAGATCTCTTGTTTCTCCATGTTTACTAAAAGGAAATCAGGCTAGGTCATCTGGAAATTTCCATGGATAGATAAGACTCCATAATCCTCAGCTACTGTTTCCCTTTGGTTTCTCCTGCAGACCCGATGTCCTTTAGGGCACAGCTGACTTTCTTCTTGGATCCCCACCCCCAACCACCCAGTATAGAGCTTTCCATGTGGTGAGGGCTTAGGATAGAATTCTTGGACAAGTGAAGGAATTTCAGTGTGTTCTCTCCAATAGGCTGCTGTCTGTGGGGGGGTTTGGGGTCCCACGATATTTTCTGTGATTTGCCCATGACATGCCCTTTGTCTAGAACACCGCCTTCTTTCCCCACCCTTTTAGCTGGAGATCTTGTCCTTATCCTCAAAGAGCCAATCTGATTGTCATCTCAGGCCTCCGCCCTCCTCTGCAGTGCCTGCCCCAGCTTCTGTAGCCCGAAGGTTCTGGCTCATTCTACCAGGATCGTATCTTCTTTGAGGACTGTGAACACCCAAGGGCACAGGTATCTCTGCCTTACGACTGGCCCTGCAATGCATTTGCATCTGCTTGCAGACAGGGGGAGAGGAAGCATAGGTGGCACTGAACCTAGGACAGCATGTACCCCTGGGATGTTCAGAACACTTTGCAGCCATTTTGGCTATTCAGGGGTCTCAGGATCTAGCATCACAGAGCCCAGGTCCTGTGCCCTTAGCAGTGGGGTGACATTAACCCTGACTTCCCTGTGCCTTCTCTCCTTGTCCTCCTAACCACAGCTCAGAGGTGGCACTTTGTTCTCCTGGCAGAGGCCATTGCCCTCTGGGAGCGACATCTCAGCCGTAGCCCTGGGGTTTCCAGATGAGTGTGGGAACTGCATTCCACTGCTCCTTCTGGTCCTTGGCCCTTGGCCCTTGGCCCTTGGTGGGGGTGGGTAACCAGGCCAGGGGCTGAGGGAGGGCTGGCCAGCCCCTGCAGCTTTGCAGACTGAGCTCGGGAGGATGCAGATGTGGAAGGTGATTGACATGCTGGAGAGCCTCTGTGGCCTAGCATGGCTTCCGCCTTCTCTCAGGGAGGGGTCTCACAGCTTCCACTGCCACGCCCCAACCGCACTTGGCAGGTTGTGTGACAGGGCCATCTTGAATTGCATCAGGACTGCAGTCTGAATGACCATGCTGTCCAAGCAGACACATCAGAAAACAGACGATGAGGCAGCCTGTCCCAGAGGGGCGCTGGGCTTCAGGAACTGGGGGCAGGGGGCTGGGCAGTGAGGCACACACTGGAGGCTGCAGGAAGTAGAAGCTGGGTGGTGCTGGGAGGGAGGCTGGGGGACGGTGGCAGTGGAAGCCTGCCCATCCCCACACCTGCCTGGGCGTCAGAACCACCTGGAGACCTTCATTTTGTTTTGTTTATTAAATGTCTTTTTATTCTTATTATTATTCTTATTTTTTGATACAGAGTCTCACTCTGTCACCCGGGCTGGAGTGCACTGGCACGATTTCCGCTCACTGCAACCTCTGCCGCCTGGGTTCAAGCAATTCTCCTGCCTCAGCTTCCCGAGTAGCTGGGATTACAGGCACCTGCCACCATGCCCAGCTAATTTTTGTATTTTTAGTAGAGACCAGGTTTTGCTATCTTGGCCAGGCTGGTCTTGAACTCCTGAGCTCGTGATCCACCTGCCTCAGCCTCCCAAAATGCTGGGATTACAGGCTTGAGCCACCACACCCAGACTCTTCTTATTTTTTTAAAGAGGGTTCTCGATATGTTGTCCAGTTTGGGACATGAACCCCGGGCTCAAGCGATCCTCCTGCCTCAGCCTCCTGATAAGCGGGGCCTACAGGCACGTGAGATGGTGTATTTTCTTATTTGTAATTCATTCCTGTTGCCTGTTCTGTAGAGCCATAAATGAAATAGAGATGGATAGTCATACCTTGAAAACAAACAAACAAAAAAACAAAACAAAACCCAAAGGCTAGGGAATGAACAAGCAGCTTATCCCTCTGCCTGAGGTCCGGGTGAGTTCTATGTGTGCTTTGTATGGTAAGGCAAGGAGCCATGATGGAGGAGCATGGGAGAGGGAAGACCCCTGACCCTGGCAATTCAAGATGGCCCTGTCACACAACCTGCCAAGTGCGGTTGGGGCGTGGCAGTGGAAGCTGTGAGACCAGTCTACCACACGAGATGGAACTTGGCATAGACATGCATGTCCCCATTGGTGATGGCCAAAGGCGGGGCTGAGGAGAACATGCGGAGCCAAACCCATGTCAAAATGTGGCGGTAGTGGAGAAGTGAAGCCTTTGTTGGTTTAGACCACGGACTTCCTGTGTTCTTGAATCAGCATCTCTAGAAGGAAGGTCCTTGGTTCAGGGTAGCTAGCCTGGCGTGGGTGCAAGGACAAATGTTGGCATCCACAGGTGTAGACAAGGAATGCTGCTAGAGAATATATAAGAGCTAAGCCATAGACACAGGTCTACCAAGTATTTGCAGTGTGATCTGGGGTTATTTCATAGTTCTCTTCCTCTTTATTCCTTTATCTGATCCAGGGAGAGATAATACCTCCCATAAAGCTTTGATGTGGAGATAATTAGCATAGGTGGAGGTGCTTTGTGACCAAGCCTGGCCAGCTGCCTCTGGACTGTAGGCTCAGGGACTATTGACCCCTCCACCTATGCTAATCATTAAGCCTCAGGAGGAGAGATGTGTATGTTTGTGACTGGGGGGATGAGGTGGGGTGGGAGTGGAGTGGTGGCCCAGGCTCAGATGCAGCACCCTCTCAGAGGACACCAGCAAAGCCCACCTGATTTGGGTCCCCTCAATCACTGGTCACATGTCTGATTCTCTACCTCAGCAGTCCTGCCCAGAAAAGAGGTGGGGCGCGAGTGCCCAGGCCGTGGGCATGACCTTCCTGCAGGTGTGGGATGTCAACACACTTCCTGGGGCCCCCAGCCTTGCACACAGAGGCGGATGGCTCAGTGCTGGCTGCCCTGACACTCTAGCCTGGAGAATTCCAGAGGTGAAGAGGGCCTTGGGTATCTCATTACTCAGATAAAGACGTAGAGGGACACAGAAGAAAGGAGCTTGCTAAAGATCACATGACAAATTAGTGTCAGGATCTGTGGCTGCTGGAAACCTTCCCCTCACTGAACTTAAGTCTGGAATGGGGAAAGCAGAAGTTCAGGCTGTGGAGAGGACAGACATTCTTTCCTGGAGGCCACAGGCCCCCCAGCACAGCAGAGATGGGAGCTCTATCTGGGGGGTTTGTAGCTTTCACCAGTGACCCCACAACCTCTCATCTCTGACCCTGTAGCACCATGAAGCAAACAAATTCAGTGAAAGTACAGATAGACAAACAGCAGGGCAGGCCCAGCTTCTTCCAGCCTGGCACTTTCTGTGCCAGGTAAAGGCCAGGATCTACCCAGCGGATCCTAGTGAACCCCGGGTTAGCTCAGGTCAATGGTTGTGTCTGTTTCATTCACGTTATTTTGCTGCCTCTGCCTTGTCCTCCTGAACTCCAACGACCTTAGGAGAATCCATGTGCTTCCAGCTTCAGCTGGGCAGCGGGCACCACAGGAAACAGTCCAGATCTCTGCAGAGGCCCTGGGGCCTCTCCCCAGAGTAAAGCCCCCTTGCCTTGTTGGGACCCTTGGTGGACACCTCGGTGGCAGAATCACCTCAGCTGGGGGTCAGAGGCAGGCCCGGCCAACCCGGGAGCCCCGGATGCTGGCTCAGAAAGAGCCCTTCAGGAAGCATCTGTGCCCAGGGACTTTGGCATCTGTCTCTCCGAGGCCAAGGCCAGCCTTGTTCATTTTAAGAAACTCTCAGGACTGAGGCTAGGCCTTCCTCTGCCTCTCCATCACTCTAGCGTTAATGTAAAATGCTCTTTGGGAGAAGAGCGTGTTTCCCTTTGGAAGGTCTCCAGGAAGCATCTGAGAACTGGCAACAGAAGAAAGACCCTGAGCCTGGGATCCAGGGACTTGGGTCCTAACCCTTGCTGGATGACCTTTAAGCAAGTAGACCTTGGGACTCATGAGGGGGAAGGCAGCTGGCCTGGCTGACCTATGGGTGGTCATGAAACTCAAATGAGAAGTCAGTGGAAGTGTTTTACAAAGGATAAAGCACCGACCCGGCACAGTGGCTCTTGTCTGTAATCTCAGCACTTTGGGAGCCTGAGGCAGGAGGATCCCTTGAGCCCAGGAGTTTGAGACCAGCCTGGGCAATACACCGAGACCCCATCTCTACAGAAAAAAAAAAAATTATAAAATTAGCTGGGCATGGCGGTGCACATCTGTAGTCCCAGCTACTCGAGAGGCTGAGGTGGGAGGATCACTTGAGCCCAGGAGTTCAAGACTGTAGTGAGCTATGATTGCGCCACACTCCAGCCTAGACGACAGACCGAGACCCTGTCTCAAAACAAAAACAAAAAAAACTCATGAAGTGTAAAGCACCATTCAAATAGCAGGAAGCCATTGCTCTCACTTCCGCATTCTGCCCGCCCCCACACCCCCACCCTGGCACTTCTGCCAGACTCCTCGGGCCTTAGCCCCTGCTGACACTCTGCACAGAGCACCAGGCAAAACTGTGAATAAGGAAAACAGTGCTCCACAGACAGCATACAAACTCTCCAAGCGAATATGTCAAAATGAACTCCTACCTTTCTCCCTCTGCTCTCTGCCCTCTAGTTGTCTCCATCTAGGGAATGGCATCTGCATCCAGCAGCTGCACAGTCAGAAACCTGGACACCCAGTCCAGCAGACTCAGAGGCCAGGATCTGCTTTGCCCTCTGTAGAGCCAGCAGGAAGTGAACTGAGCAGAAAGTCACTGATTTTCAGAGGTCTCCAAAGGCTGAAGAGTTTGCAGGGAAGGACCCCAGCGATGGAGTCTCCATCGCTGTGGTGCTTAGAGAGGAAGAGGGTCAGCCAAAGGGGAGAGGTGGGGAACGGGAGAGGCTCATTTGAGGGAAGAAGAGGAAGAGTTAGGGAGAAAGGAGGGCCCCGCACTCTGAGGTCTAGGCGGGAAGGCATAAAGGAACTGGGAGAGCAGATGGGAGGTACAGCCCCACCACCACATCTACTGGGGAACAATGATCTGCATCCTGCAGCGAAGAACTGCATAAATCCTCAGCATTCTGCGTGAGGAGGTGAGCAGCTGGTGTTTGGAACTGGTGGAGGAATGTGTACTTCCTCTTCACAGGTGTGCTGATCGCCTTTGAGGACTCCCAAGCATCAAGGACCATTTGCAACAAAAGGCAGCTCAACTGAAAACATAGTAAAACCAGTAATGCTGATGTTCCCTTCCTGTAGGGTGCAGAGGGTTGTCCTCCGTAAACTGTGGATCTGAAAAGAAAGGCACTGCCACATATGACATATGATGCCCCTTAACATGCACCCCCGGCTCCACATAATCTGGCCCCCCCGGCTCTCCAGCTCATCCAGCGTGTGCTGTGGCTCCTAACCTAGCTTCCTTCCAACTCCCAGAACTGCCTAGCTCTCTCCCCTCCAGCCATAGCAGCTCCTCCCTAGAGAGCTCTAAGCCCCTCTCTTCCACGGCAAGGTCCTTACTCCCCTGCGGGTCTCAGCTGAATAGCCTTTCCTTATCAACCTGGGATACAATGTCCCCTCCCGCCTCCCCATTATTCTCTACCAAAGCATTCCTGGTTTCTCCCTTAAAATATCAATCACAATAAGTATTAATTTACTTTTATTATTATTTTTTATTTTTTTGAGACAGAGTCTCACTGTGTCACCAGGCACCAGGCTGGAGTGCAGTGGCACAATCTCGGCTCACTGCAACCTCTGCCTCCCGGGTTCAAGCAATTCTCCTGTCTCAGCCTCCCGAGTAGCTGGGACTACAGGTGCACACCACCACGCCCAGCTAATTTTTGTATTTTTAGTAGAGACGGGTTTCACCATGTTGGCCAGGATGGTCTCGATCTCTTGATCTCGTGATCTGCCTGCCTCGGCCTCCCAAAGTGCTTGGCTCACTGCAACCTCCACCTCCCAGATTCAAGCAATTCTCCTGCTCAGTGTCCCAAGTAGCTGGGATTACAGGCACTTGCCACCACACCAGGCTAATTTTTGTATTTTTAGTAGAGACGGGGTTTCTCCATGTTGGCCAGGTTGGTCTGGAACTCCTGACCTTAAGTGATCCACCTGCCTCAGCCTCTCAAAGTACTGGGATTACAGGCACAAGCCACCATGCCCAGTCCTTTTTTTTTTTTTTTGAGATGGAGTCTTCCTCTGTTGCCCAGGCTGGAGTGGAATGGCACAATCTCGGCTCACTGCAGCCTCCGCCTCCTGGGTTCAAGTGATTCTCCTGCCTCAGCATCCCAAGTAGCTGGGACTACAGGCACATGTCACCATGCCCAGCTAATTTTTGTATTTTTAGTAGAGACTGGGCTTCACTATGTTGGCCAGGCTAGTCTCGAACTCCTGAGCTCAGGCAATCCACCTGCCTTGGCCTCCCAAAGTGCTGGGATTACAGGCGTGAGCCACCGCACCTGGCCGCTGCAGCTTCTACATCTGCACCTGCTGCTTCACCTTGCACTCTTCTGTTATGGAGATGGCTTCTTTCTTTAAACCTCACTAACCAACCTCTGCTAGCTTCAAACTTTTCTTCTGCAGCTTCCTCACCTTTCTTAGCCCTCACAGAATTAAAGAGAGATAGGGGCTTGCTCTGCATCGGGCTTTGGTTTAGGTAATGTTGGGCTGGTTTGGTCTTCTATCCAGACCGCTCAGACTTTCTGCATATCAGCAGTAATGCTGTTTTACTTTGTCATTCGTGTGTTCACTCACTGGAGTTGCACTTTTAATTTCCTTCAAGGACTTTTCTGGCAATCATGACCTAACTGTTTGGTGCCAGAGGCCTGACTCTCGACCTGTCTTGGCTTTTGGTGTGTCTTCCTCACTAAATCATTTCTAGCTTTTGATTTAAGGTGAGAGACATGTGACTCTTTCGCTTGAACACTTATTGGTTGGCTTAATTTTAATATTGTTGTGTCTCAGGGAGTAGGGAGACCTGAAGAGGGGGAGGCAGATGGGGGAACAGCTGGTCAGTGGAGCAGTCAGGACACACACAACATTTTTTTTTTTTTGAGACAGGGTCTTGCTCTGTTGCCCAGGCTGGAGTGCAGTGGTGCTCACAGGTCACTGCAACCTTGACATCTTGGGCTCAAGCAATCCTCCTGCCTCAGTTTCCCGAGTAGCTGGGATTACAGGCATGCACCACCATGTCTGGCTAATTATTTAATTTTTTTGTAGAGATGAAGTCTCACTATGTTGCCCAGGCTGATCTCAACTTCTAGAGCTCAAGCAAGCAGACAAGTTTTATCCATTAAATTTCCTGTCTTATATGGGAACAGTTCATGGCACCCAAAAACAATTACAATAGCAGCATGAAAAATCACTGATCGCAGATCGCCATAACAGAGGCAAGAATTGCCAAAATGTGACAGACAGGAGGTGAGCGCATGCTGCTGGAAAAATGGTGCTGATAGACTTTCTCGACATGGGGTTACCACAGACCTTCAGTTTGTAGAAACTTAATAGCTGCAGAGTACAATAAAGTGAATCTTAGGAAAACAAAGAATGGCTGTACTTGTTTTCAACTTGGGAGGCATATACCCAGGAGCGAATTGGTGAGTCATATGGTACTCCTATATTTAACTTCTTTCAGAAATCATTAATGAATTGTTAATTTTTTTTAAATTTCAGTAGCCTTAAGGGTATACATAGTTTTTGGTTACATAGATGAAGCGTCTATTAGTTTATTTTCATACTGCTATAAAGAACTGCCCGAGCCTAGGTAATTTATAAAGGAAAAAGTTTGAATTGACTCACAGTTCAGCATAGCTGGGAGGCCTCGGGATATGTACAGTCATGGCAGAAGGTGAAGAGGAAGCAAGGACCTTTTTTTTTTTTTTTTTTGAGATAGAGTCTCTCTCTGTCACCCAGGCTGGAGTGCAGTGGTGCGATTTCAGCTCACTGTAACCTCCACCTCCTGGGTTCACGCAATTCTCCTGCCTCAGCCTCCTGAGTAGCTGGGACTACAGGTGTGTGCCGCTACGCCCAGCTAATTTTTGCATTTTTACAAAAAGAGATGGTGTTTCACCACACTGGCCATGCTGGTCTCTAACTCTTGATCTCAAGTGATCCACCCACCTTGACCTCCCAAATTGTTGGGATTACAGGCATGAACTACTGCGCCTGGCCTGCAAGGAACCTTCTTTACAAGGTAGCAGAATGGAGAAGTGCCTTGTGAAGGGCAGAAGAGACCCTTACAAAACCATCAGATGTCGTGAGAACTCATTCACTATCACCAGAACAGCATGGGGAAACCACCCCCATGATTCAATTACCTCCACTTGGTCTCTCCCTTGACACGTGGGATATGGGAATTATGGGGATTACAATTCAAGATGAGATTTGGGTGGGGACACAAAGCCTAACCACATCAAATTCTACAGCAATGAAGTCTGGGATGTTAGTGAACCCATCACATGAATACTATACATTGGTTTTCATTCCTCCCCTGCTTCCCCACCCCTCTTATGAGTCTCCAATGTCCCTTGTACCGTTCTGTATGCCTTTGTGTACCCATAGTTTAGCTCCATCTCATAAATGAGAACATGTGGTATTTAGTTTTTCATTTCTGAGTTACTTCACTTAGGATAACGGCCTCCAGTTCCAAGTTGTGCAAAATGTATTATTTTGTTCTTTTTTTTTTTTTTGGGACAGAGTCTCACTTTGTCACTCAGGCTGGAGTGCAAATGGTTTGATCTCGGCTCACTGCAACCTCCGCCTCCTGAGTTCAAGCGGTTCTCCTGCCTCAGCCTCCCGAGTAGCTGGGACTACAGGTGTGTGCCACCATGCCTGGCTGATCTTTTTTATTTTTTTTCAGTAGAGATGGGGTTTCACTGTGTTAGCCAGTATGGTCTCGATCTCCTGACCTTGTGATTCACACACCTCAGCCTCCCAAAGTGCTGTGATTACAGGCGTGAGCCACCGTGCCCAGCTATTTTGTTCTTTTTATGGCTGCATAGTGTTCACACACATACACACACACACACACACTCACACACACACCACATTTTCTTTATCCACTCTTTGGTTGATGGGCACTTAGGTTGATTCCATATCTTTGTAATTGTGAATTGTGCTGCAGTAAACATGCTTTTTGATATAATGACTTCTTTTCTTTTGGGTAGATACCCAATAGTGGGATTGCTGGATTGAACGGTAGATCTCTTTTTAGTTCTTTGAGAAATCACTATACTGTTTTCCATAGTGGTTGTAATAATTTACATTCCCACCAGCAGTGTGTAAACATTCCCTTTCCACCATATCCTTGCCAACATCTTTTTTTCTTGTTTTTTGAGAAGGAGTTTTGCTCTTGTTGCCCAGGCTGGAGTGCAGTGGCAAGATCTCAGCTCACTGAAACCTCTGCCTCCTAGGTTCAAGGGATTTTCCTGCCTCAGCCTCCCAAGTAACTGGGATTACAGGAATGCCCCACCATGCTCGGCTACTTTTGTATTTTTAGTAGAGACAGGGTTTCACTGTGTTGGTCAGGCTGGTCTCGAACTCCTGACCTCAGGTGATCCACCTGTCTCGGCCTCCCAAAGTGCTGGGATTACAGACATGAGCCACTGCATCCAGCAATTGTTTTTGTTTTTTTTTTAAATTTTTAAAAATGGCCATTCTGGCTGGGGTAAGGTGATATCTCATTGTGGTTTTAATTTGCATTTCCCCAATGATTAGTGATGTTGAGCATTTTTCATGTGTTTGACATTTGTATATCTTCTTTTGAGAAATGTCTATTCATGCCGTTTGTCCACTTTTTAAATGGGACTATGTGTTTACTTGCTGATTTGAGTCCTTGTAGATTCTGTATATTAGTCCTTTGTCAGATGCATAATTTGCAAATACTTTCTCCTACTCTTTGGGTTGTCTGTTTACTCGGTTTAATCATTTCTTTTGCTGTCCAGAAGATTTTTAGTTCAATTCGGTTCCATTTATTTATTTTTGTTTTTGTTGCATTTGCTTTTGGGGTCTTAGTCACAAATTCTTTGTCTAGGCCAATGTCCAGAATAATTTTTCTTGGGGTTTCCTCTAGGAATTTTATGGTTTCAGGTCTTAGATTTAAGTTTGTAATCCATTCTGAGTTAATTCTTGCATGTGTTGAGAGACAGGGATCCAGTTTCATTTTTCTACATGCAACTGTCCAGTTTTCCCAGCATCATTTATTGAATAAGGTGTCCTTTCCCCAGTTTATGGTTTTGTGTACTTTGTTGAAGATAAGTTGGTTTTAAGTATTTCTGAATCCTCTATTCTATTCCATTGGTCTATGTGTCTACTTTTATACCAGGATCAGTCTGTCTTGGTAACTGCAGCCTTGTAGAATAATTTGAAGTCAAGTGATATGATACCTCCAAATTTGTTCTGTTTGCTTAGGATTGCTTTGGCTGTTCGGGCTTTTTTGTTGTTGTTGTTGTTGTTGTTGTAGATGAATTTCAGGGTTTTTTCCCCCCCCCCAATTCTGTGGAAAATGAAATTGGCATTTTGTTAGGAACTGCGTTGAATCTGTAGATTGCTTTTAGGTAGGATGGTCATTTACATGAAGTTGATCCTTCCAATCCATGAACATGAAATGAAACATTTTTCCATTCGTTGTGTCATCTGTGGTTTCTTTCAGCAGTGTTTTGTAGTTCTCCTTGCAGAGCTCTTTCACCTCCTTGGTTAAGTATGTCCCTAGGTATTTTTTTGGTAGCTATTGTAAAAGAGATTGAGTTCCTGATTTGATTCTCAGCTTGATTGCTGTGGTCCTACAGTAGTGCTACTGGTTTGTGTACATTCATTTGTAACCTGAGAGTTTACTGAATTCATTTATCAAACGTGGGAATCTTTTGGAGCAGTCTTTAGGGTTTTCTGTATACGAGATCACATCATCAGCAAACAGAGATAGTTTGACTTCTTCTTTTCCAATTTAGATGCCCTTCATTTCTTTCTCTTGCCTAATTGCTTTGGCTAGGACTTCCCATTAACTTGTTTTTAATACCTCTTTTGCTCCCTAAATGTCCAGGCCTGGACCATGCAATATGGTAGCCACTACCCTCTCGTGCTTATTTAAAATGAAATCAGTTAAAAATCAAAGTATTAAAACCCTGTCATACTCGCTATGTTTCAAGTGCTCAGTAGCCACAGTGATTAGTGGCTACTGTATTTCTACCTCCCAGAAAGTGCCATCGATAGCTCTGGCCTACTCTGCAAACTCTTCTTGAGCGCAGACACCAAATCTGCCCAGTTTACCACAACATACCTAGTGCCCAGCAAAGCGTCTGGTGCAAGGCATTGATGGTTTTGGAAGGAAAGAAGGAAGCATTACTTTAACAGTCATTCCTTCATTTGATCTTCTTGACAAATCTGTAAGGCAGACAGGAAAAGGATGACTTTCCTTTTTTCACAATTGAAGAGACAAGCTTAGGAAGTTAAATACCATACCCAGAACCATAGAACTAGCGCAGATCATGGGCCGAGACCCTCCACTCTCTCTGCCAGTCACTCCCTCAGTTTCTCCCAAGACATTCCAGACAGAGCAGTTGGCAGGCAGAGGCTGGAAACGCTAGGGGCCGCTGACAAATGAGAACCTGGCCTTGGTAGCGTTAGGGAATTCTCAAAGGAGACTTTGAGCAGGACTGTATCTACTCTCCATTTTTTTTTTTTTTTGGAGACAGAGTCTTGCTCTGTCGCCCAGGCTGGAGTGCAGTGGCATGATCTTGGCTCACTGCAACCTCCACCTCCTGGGTTCAAGCGATTCTCTTGCCTCAGCCTCCCGAGTAGCTGGCACTACAGGTGCCCGCCACCACCCCTGGCTAATTTTTGTATTTTTAGTAGAGGCGGGGTTTCGTCACAGTGGCCAGGCTGGTCTCAAACTCCTGACCTTGTGATCTGCCCTCCTCAGCCTCCCAAAGTGCTGGGGTTACAGGCATCAGCCCTGTTGCCCGGCCTACTCTCCATTTTTTTTAGGGACAAGGAAAGAGGCCAGGAGAAGTCATGTTTCCAAGGGATTAGTTAAGAGGCACAGAGGATGGGTTGGGACCAGACTTGGGAGGGGTTGGAGGGCAGGGCCATGGCTTCAGAGATGTCACTGAGAGTTTAGAACAAAGAGAACAGTTTTGCAGTCTCTTAATGAGATCAGTCTGGTGGCATCCACAGGCTGGACCAGAGCTGATGCTGAGGGAGACACCAGCTGGAAAGCAAGTGCAACCTGCACCAGTATGGTAGCAGCAGGAAAGGAGACGCAGGGTGAGTGGGAGCCAGTGAAATCTGAATAACATGAAAGAAAGAATTCTGGCTGTGGAGGTAATACTCATTTGCTAGAGAAGGGAATGGGGACCTTGAATTTTCATAACTTGCCATCAGGAAACATGGTAATGATGGTCAGAAAAGAATTCAGGAAACATGCTGATGTGTCCAGGAAGGGTGAAGTGAGTCTTAGAGAAGATGAATGATTCACTCATAGAACATTCGAGCAAGAAGGAACTTTGTAAGTGACATATAGTTCAACCTCTTTGTTTTATTGTTGAAGAAACTGAGGCTCAGAGAGGTGAAAGGGATGGTGAAAGGTACATCGTGTGTGAAAAATGAGACTGGAGCTGAACTCGGGCCTCCTGGTCCAGTGAGGTTTTCATTCTGTGTCACAGAAATATCTCTAATCTCACTTCCCTGCAGTCAAGATCTCCCAATACTCATTTGCTGGCTGATAAACAGATGTCATTTGATTTTGTTAACATTCAGTCTTCTCTAAGGAAATCTCTTCTTAATCATAGATTGTGCAGTGGATGTAACATTTAATCCAAATCTTTTATCATACATCCTTAAGACAGAAAAATATAACCTGTTCTTTTAAAAAACTCTTAATGGCTTTTCAGTTAATACCTTTGTGGTTTTTGAGAAATGACTTATTGCCCCCAACTCTATGTTATCTCTTATGTAAAATGGAAATAATACAACCTACTTCTCAGGTAGTGACTGATCAGTGAGGTAAAATACGCAAAAGCACAGTTCTACTATAAGCTAGTTATTTGACATTCTTTCTTTCTATTTTCTTCCTCAGAGCACAGCCTGGATGATTAAGCTACTGAATCAGGAAGATTAGAGACGTGACAATTCCTTGAAAATACAAACCCACTGGTGTTACAAATAGCACAATGAATTAGCATGGTGGAGTCAGGTGGAGAAGATATTTTTCGTGGAAATTGTATAGAAGTCATGCTAGTTCCTTGAAAATAAAAAGCACAATGGAAAAGTATCAGTGTGGCTCGCATTGCTGGCGCTGCAAAAGTGGTGACTAAGACTTCTCTTCCCCCCCCTGTCCAGCCTTTGTGCCGTATTTACTAGGGCAGGCAGAGGAGGAAGCACCCTTCTTACCTGCTCATAGAGCAGGTCTACCAAGGAGGTGGTAGACACTTGAAATTAACCTCAGAGTTAATTTCCAATAGGCTTTGTGGATTAGAAAAAAAAAAATATGAAGGCCTCCAGGGTCCCTCGAGCCTATACCTTGGAAGATATTGGGCTGTACTCTCTCTGACCTCAGCCCCCTCTTGTCACTAGCCCATGTGGATCCTTAATAGCAGAGCTGGGGTTTCGGTGTGGGTGGCAGGCCCAGTGGGAGACAGTCTTCCAGTTCCTTGACCATTCCCATGTATGTCGGCACCAGCCTGATCCTTCGTGCAGCATGTTTCTTCATGCATACATTCACTCACCCAACCAATAATTATTAGATGCCTACTATGTGCTGGGCTCTATACAAGGGGCTGAGTATATAGCAGTGAGCAAGGTGGACTAGGTTCTGGCCTCAGGAAGTTTCCAGCCTTTCCAGTGGGAAGAAAGACAATAAATCCATCAGCAAACAAACATATGTATGAAGAGAACAAACAGAGTGACGGAAAATAAAAAGTGGTTAGGGAAAACTTAACCTTAGATAAGACTTTTGAGCCCGATATGAGTTGGAGGAGAGGAGGGACATTTTAGGCAGAGGCAACAGTTTGAGCAAGGTCCATGAAACAGGAAAGAAACTGACTTTTCAAAACCAGCAAGCAGCCTTGACCTGAGGCATTAGGAGTGTCCTCAGTACAACGGAAAAGTTTTAAGCTGGGGAATGACAGGACCCAACCTATATTTTAAGGTCCCCCAAGCTGAATGCAGCAGGCTAAGAGTGGAAGCCGGAGGATTAGCAGGAGGCTACAAGAGAGAGGTGGGGAGGGAAAGGAAGGTTGCTGGTGCTACGGCCGCCAGGCTCTCGTCATGGACCACTGAGACAGGGACCAGGAAGGGAAGAGCTCCCCATTCAGTGAATGTGTCCAGAATAGCCACAGGCTTGGAGTACTGTTCTGGAAGCTGGCACGATCAGAGGAGGGATTTGCTCATTAGGGCTAAACAGTCTGCACCAGACCTCCCGGATCCTCTCATTCAGCGCCTGGAGTGAACTTGCAGCTTCGTCAGATGTCTCAGAGATAACAGTAAGCTGAGGAGCAACCTGTGGACAGATCAGGGCTTTGGAAGAGACCAGCCTGGTACGGAAGCACAGCCGGCAGGGGAGAGACTGCAGACTCCTGTGGTGTCCCCGTTTGCAGCCGGGGGAAGGAGGGAGCCAGTGAGCTCACAACGACACCTGTGAATGAATTTCAAAGAGCAGGATTTTAGCCCTTCTAGATGAGTGTGTCTAAATGCTTTTTCCTGTATTGTACCCCTAAGGGGTATTTAAGACATTTTCTCGGTAATGGCAACCACCCCCTTTGAAATGTTATAGCCACAGATATGCCATATATCGGTTTACATGTTGTATGCGTGTCTGTGTGTGTTTTGTTTTGTTTTTGAGACAGAGTCTCGCTCTGTCACCCAGGCTAGAGTGCAGTGGCGGGATCTCAGCTCACTGCAACATCCACCTCCCAGGTTCAACTGATTCTCCTGCCTCAGCCTCCTGAGTAGCTGGGATTACAGGCGCATGCCACCACACCCAGCTAATTTTTGTGTCTTTAGTAGAGACGAGGTTTCACCATGTTGGCCAGTCTGGTCTTGAACTCCTGACCTTGTGATCTGCCCACCTTGGCCTCCCAAAGTGTTGAGATTACAGGTGTGAGCCACCGCGCCCAGCTGTGTTTTATATATTAAAAGAACAAGACTTTTTCACCCCTCTGGGGGTGATACTACCCCGTTGAGAAGGCAAACTATAGTTTAAAGGCTACCCCAGTTATAACGGGGGCCCGCAGAGAGTATCTCATCTGGGCTCACCAACATGCCCACTGTGGTCTCCTTTAAGAATGCATCTCACTGCTGCCCCCACTAGCAAGCACTGCAGAGGCCCCCATTCTTCCTAGCCTATCCACACTCCCAAAGTAGCAGAAGCTTTGGCGAGCTAAAGGCACCAGGTTCCTGTAGACCTCACTGCTCCAAACCGTGCTGTGAGCCTCCCAGAAAGGAGATGCATTACCTTCTCCGCTCTGTCCCCTTCTGTGTCTACGGGCCTGGAGAAACCACAGGTGGCCTTCCTTAGTCTCAGAGACATATGACAATGATCCTTCTTTGTCCCTGCTCCTGGGACTTCCAGAATCTCTCCTTGCAGAGCCCTTTTACCAACCACCAATCAGCAGCCACAGCCAGCTCCCAGAGCAGACTCGGCTGGTCTCCACCACATGATGGAAAGCATGTACAATGTGCTGTCACTTATATCACCAGTGGTCCACCTGTGCCCTACTTTGCAGATGCTAAACTGGAGACCCAGAGAGGTTTGGTCTTGGAGCAAGGTCACAGGGTGAGAGGCTTCAAGGCCTATGTTCTTCGTTCTGCCCCAGAGTGCAAGAAACCTTGCCAGCAGTGCCTGCACGTGAGGGAGCCAGGCCCGCCTCCAAGTGTGTCCTACTTGGAGTGGTCCACACGTCAGCACTTCCCACAGATTGTCGGTGACCAGTTCGTGATGAGGTAAATGCAAGAACTGAGAATAAGCAGTTAGAAATGTTTCTAGCGATTTCATGGTGTTAGTTTAATGCCCATTAGCTCTAATTAAAAAAAAATAATCTGAGGCTGGGTGCAGTGGCTCACGCCACCACGCCTAATTTTTGTATTTTTAGTAGAGATAGGGTTTCACTGTGTTGGCCAGGCTGATATGGAACTCCTGACCTCAGTTGATCTGCCCGCCTTGGCCTCCCAAAGTGCTGAGATCACAGGTGTGAGTCACCAAGCCTCCAGGTGGCTTCTTGACTTCTTGACTCTTTGTGTTCCATGCCAGGAATAGCGGTTTCCTAAGCCGTCAGTATGCACTTTGGGAGGCCAAGGCTGGTGGATCACCTGAGGTTAGGAGTTCGAGATCAGCCTAGCCAACGTGGTGAAACCCTGCCTCTACTAAAAACACAAAATTAGCCAGGCTTGGTGGCACATGCCTGTAATCCCAGCTACTTGGGGGGGCTAAGGCAGTCGCTTGAACCTGGGAGGTGGAAGTTGCAGTGAGCCGAGATCGCACCATTGCACTCCAGCCTGGGTGACAAGAGCAAAACTCTGTCTGAAAAAAAGAAATCTGGGTTCAGGTATTTTTTTTCCATTTTACTTTTCTAATGATGCATTTTTGTTGTATTTTAAGAAAGTGCCCGTCTGTGACAGATTGGGTTTTTTTTTTAATAAGCTATTCCTTCACTACTGATAGGGTTTTAAAAAGCACAGTATAGAGGTTGCAAACCTCCCGCTTCCTGCACAGAGCATGGAAGGTCTTTGACCTCAGGATTAACGGAAAGAAAAATAACAAGTGGTTGTTGTTTGGCTAAACTAACTGGTGGTCAGAGACCAAAGGTCTCTTTTTAGTCCTGGGGCAGACACAGCCTCAAGGTTATCAAAGCCTGGCTCTTCGTGGGTTTTTTGTTTTTTTTTTTTTTTTTTTGAGATGGAGTCTCACTTTGCTGCCCAGGCTGGAGTGCAGGTGAAGTGATGTGATCTCACTGCAACCTCCACCTCCCAGGTTCAGGTGATTCTCCTGCCTCAGCCTCCTGAGTAGCTGGGATGACAGGCACCTGCCGCCACACCTAGCTAATTTTTGTACTTGTAGTGCAGATAGAGTTTCACAAAGTTGGTCAGGCTGGTCTGGAACTCCTGACCTCAGGTGATCTGCCCACCTCAGCCTCCCAAAGTGCTGGGATTATAGGTGTGAGGCACTGCACCTGGCCTCTGGGTGGCTTCTTGACTCTTGGTGTTCTGTCCCAGGAGCAGCAGTTTCCTGAGCCATGGGTGTGCAGACAGTGGCTCTATGAGCCTTTCACCTGGGGGCTTGTCCAATCACACCCTTGACAGAGCAGTTGGGAACCTTCCGGATCATCCAGTCACCCCTCCACCCTCCTGGTAAAAATGAAAAACCTGAGCCCCAGCAGGGTGACTCCTTGCTTGTTTTCCCATCTCCGTGATGAGGAGGGTGCCTGTCACAGAGGATCCACTGCAGTTCCATCAGAAGCCACACTCCAGTGAGCCATAGAGAATAAGGGGTTTCTCCAGGGCTCAGAACTCCTCGATGGTGGGAGATGGTTGGTTGGTCTGTATAACGGGTTATCTCTGTGTCTCTGCTGGGCCTGAGGTCAACTGGGCTGGCTCAGGGAGAGAGGCTGGATGTGAAGTGGGAAAGGTAAAGAACAAACTGGAATGGTATCTGGCTCTCACCGCCTGCAGTCTCCATGATGCCAGGGTCCTGAGGGACAAACGGGATTTTCATTCCAGAGCTGCACACCTAGTTCAGGAGCTGGATGACCTGTGGGCCTGCAGCTGCTCCGGGTCAACACGATAAGCCAGCGTTCAGCAACAGCTTGGGGGAGGTGCTGCACGCCTGCCCTGCGCAGCCTCAGAGCACAGCAAAAACAGCTGTGCTGTCCTTCCACATCTTGTGAACATTTCTCTCCCGCACCCCTCTGCCAACCCACGACCCTCTAGGCAAGGGAATTCTGGGCAATGTAGTTCAGCTTAGCTAAGTTGACACTACAAAGCCACCACAATGTCCATTAAATGCTGAACGAATATACGAATGAATGAATGAAGTGACTTGTCCTGGGGCATGCAGTAAGCCGTTGAGAGGCAAAGCTGGAATGTGATGTGGGGTGGTTGGAGGGGGCTCTTTTAACCTGAGGGCATGACTTTCCACTACACCACTGCACCACATTTACTCCCAGACAGAGCCTGGAAGCTCAGCCCAGCCACAGGGTCACAACACAGGACGCATCCACTGCTCAGGTGTGAGGTCCCTTGCTCAGACTTTCCCCAGAGCTCTCTCTGGAGTTGAATTCCACAAATCTTTAATGTGCATCCAGCATATGGCCCACACCAAGGATTCCATGCTGATCAGACTCAGCCTCTTCTCACAAGGAACTTACAGGCTGGCTGGTGGAGGGAGATGCACACATAATTCTATGCCATGTATAGAAGAAGTACGGCTGGGCACGATGGCTCATACCTGTAATCCCGGCACTTTGGGAGGCTGAGGCGGGTGGATCACAAGGTCAGGAGTTCGAGACCAGCCTGACCAACATGGTGAAACCCTGTCTCTACCAAAAATACAAAAGTTAGCCTGGCATGGTGGTGTTACCTGTAATCCCAGCTACTTAGGAGGCTAAGGCAGAAGAATTGCTTGAAATCCAGGAGGCGGAGGTTGCAGTGAGCTGAGATCACACCACAGCACTCCAGCTTGAGCGACAGAATGAGACTCCATCTCAAAAAAAAAAAAGTTCTTTGACCTGGCCACAGTGGAGGCCAATCACCGGCTGGATCTTAAGGTAGAATAGGAGTTGCAGGCAGCCAAGGTGGGGAAGGGCACTCTGACCACGAGATGAGCACAGACCAAGAGCCAGGAGGACTGGCAGACCATGGCCACGCGTGGGAAACCATGAGCCACCCTGCCTGGCCGGAGGGAAGGATGACTGGAGGAAAGAAAAGAGCCAGGAAAGTGAGGTAGGTGCCAGACAACCAAGGTTCTTCAATTCTGGGTGCAGAATTCTGGCAGGAACATGCAGGTGGTTGGACCTGGGCAGTGCCTAGGGCTGGTGAGGGGAAATACACTTTTGAGACAATTAGTGGGAGGAGTTGACTTGGCAGACGTGGGGATCTCTTTGAGGGTGTGAGAAGTGTAGGTTTGACTTTGAGGGCTTAGAGCAATGGCAGAGATGGATAAGGAAGCCCCTCCCTGCGAGACAGGAGGTGAGGAGAGATGAGACCAGAAGCGTCTTTTACTCTGGGACAGACTCTTGCAGGCAGGAAGCTCTCTAGTGTTTGCCAGTCTGCCGGTACCAGTCCAGACAGCATTCCCAGATGACTCAGAGACCTCCAGACTACAGGAGGCTCCTTCTAGAAGCCAGCACTGGAGTGCAGGCTGACTGCCTAAACCTTGAGCTTGAAGCAACCTACCACCCTTGGAGAAAGCAGAATCACAGATGAGAGAGGAATTAAGAGGCTATCTACCCAAAACCATTTTATTTACAAGAAAGAAAGCCAAGCAGGCAAACGAGGGCAATGAACTTGAGCCTACCCTGTCCCCATGTGGTGTCCTTACCACAGTGTGCTGTCATCTGGTTGCCCCTGCTCCACTTGGCCTTCAGGTGGAGATGACATTAAGTGGTGGTGCTAGGGTAGGGTGTCATCGCCCACAGGGGCAAGACCCAAAGGTGAGGGATACTGCTCATTAGCACAGGGACAGGTCAACCAAATCTGATAAACCTTTGCACAGATGAACCAGTTCATGACTGCTGCATTTCAGTGATGCTTTATATATTTTATCGTGGATTTTTATGTGTTTTCGGTGAGAGGGTGGATCCAGACACTTAGACCATCCTAGTCTTAGAAATAGGAAACCTCTCAGATTTCCCACCGTGTGACTTTGGATAAGCCAATCTCTGGGCCTCAGTTTCCTTGACTTAAGGTCAAGTCAGAGAGTTACCAGGCTGCTCTCTGCCCCAAGGCAGAGCATTCTTACCCTGTGGCCTCTTAGCCCATGCCTCCGACTGTGTATTTCTGAGGGCTCCTGCCGGGCCAGCACCTCGATTATATTCCTCCTCTGCTTCAGTGCTGGCCCCGTGGCTGCCACAGGCTCTCTTGCCTTGGTAGTGCCTCCTCTGCCCCTCTCTAGCCTCTCAAAGTTGGCCATACGCCAACTTGACTCTGAAAATATCTGTCCTCTCTCAGAGCTGAGGTCAGTGCCTTGGTAATAACAGCCAAGACAAATATGCATGATAAGACCTGATCCAACACCACAGCAAATTTGAGCATTTGAGGGTGAGGCTTACTGGGTCAAAGAGCTCCAAAGGGTCTCAGAGTCCAGATCCTGGGGAATCCCGCTGTGATCCCCCTTTGCTGTATCTGGGTCCCCTCCTCTCACCGTAGTGTTTGCCGAGAGACACAGCATTAGGAGGTCATGATTTGCTTGATGTAGTGTTGAGAGACCCTCTTGGGTTGAGGGTCTCAGGTTGCGAGACCCTCTCAGGGTCTTAGCAAGCTAGCATCCAGCCACCACCTCCCAGCCTTTGATTTGTGGCATGGCTGACTCTCACTGCTGGTGCCCAAACGTGGTGTGACCCAAAGGAGGCAACATACGAGAAGTGGGCACTACTTGATGACCCTCATTTTACATCAGGGAAATTGAAGCTCAGCAAAGTTAAGTCATCGGAGTTTGACTTGTTAGGTCTGATTCCAAAGTATACTCTGTTCTCTAACTAGGGTTACTTCTGCTACTCATTTAACCTGTTTGACGCTCAGTTTCCCCATTTGTAAAAAGGCGATACATACACATCCTACTTGCCTCAAAGGGCTGTTGTGACAATCACTTGAAATAACTGATACAAAAAGCACTTTTAAAATTGGTATGATGCAAGTTAAATGAAGCCCACACCTATCTATAGATATGACATCCATGCATATTTATGATGCTGGAGCTGGCCGTAACTTAGCATCTAATCTAATCATCTGATTTGACCGGACATGACACTGATTTCAAAGCTGGGTGGCTGCAGAGCTAGGACTAGAGTTTATGTCTTTGAGTTTCTATTCCAGGGCTCTTTCCCCAAGGGGCCTTTAGGAGCCAGCAGGGAGGGGCAGAAATGGTGCCGCTGCTCCACGGCTCTCCTCCAGTGCGTTTTCCTTCCTCCCCCATCCCTGCTGAGTGTCTAGGCCACAAGGAACCATTGAAAATTTGGGGGCAGCGAGCTCTGGCCTCAGTAAGATGACCCTGCAGCAGCGGGTGCAACCAATGGCCGTCAGGGAGCCTCGGCCAGCGCAGGCGGCAGCGGAGGCAGAAGAAAACCCCATTGGGGGTACAATCTGCTGAACATGACAATTTTTTTTCAAGGGTGGGAGGCGGGAGATGAGAAGCAGCAAAAGACATTCTGGAATTCTGAGACCAAGTCACAGAAGGAACAGTGGTACCAGGAATAGAAATAAAGGAGTTAAAAGGAAGGGCCAATTTTTGGAAGGGATGATGATGACGTCAGTTTGGGGCCAGAAACAGTGAGGGTTAGACCTGGATAGGTCCAAGAGCACATCTGGTGTGACCTCTCCCTTGCCCTGAGAAGGCTGTGTTGTCTCTGGGCTGCTAGCGGGAGGCTCAGTTTTGCATGTGCAAGAGCTGACTGGAAATGTACTCTGGCTCTGGGAAAGGGCTGTGGATGTCCACTTGAGCTGCATCATCCCAGATGCAGTCATCTCCCCTAAGGAGAAAACATGGAGTGAGCCAAGGGCCCAGAGCATTTGGAGGGGAGGAGGCGGAAGAAAAGAAACAAGTGGAGGAGGCAGGAAGAGGGTGGTCCAGCAGCAGACTGGGGGCTGTGCATTGTCAGAGAATCTAGAAGGATGGCATTTCAGGATGTCAGGCAGGTGGATGCCTCGAAGAGGTCTGAGAAGGCATGGCTGGACTTGCTAACCTTTCAGAGATGGTTCCAGGAGGCTTAATGGGAGCAGGCCAAGAGGGCTGCCTTCAGGGTCTGGGGTTTGTGTTCCAAGACTCGATCGATGACGGGCAGATGGAGGGGCCAGACTTATCTCCATGAGCGCCAGTGTCTTCATCATCTGGAAAGACAGAGTAATAACACCTACCTTATGCCTTGTCCTGAGGATAAGCCTAAGAGGAAGAAGGATAAGAATCACCACCTACTGAATGCTTCCTCAGCCACAGATAGCATGCAAATGCTTTTGTCCATTATTCAAAAGTCCTTCACACACCTAGATTGGTGAGCCAATCAGAAGGATCATTATCTTTACTATTAGAATTAGAGAAGATTGCAATGATCTGATAAATGGTTAAGACAGAAAGTAGGCCCAGAGGCCAGGCACAGTGGCTCACACCTTTAATCCCAACACTTTGGGAGGCCAAAGTGGGAGGCTTGAGTCCAGAAGTTCAATACCAGCCTGGGCAACATAGTGAGACACCCATCTCTACAAAAACTTAGAAAATTAGCCAGGCATGATGGTGCCTGCCTGTAGTCCCAGCTACTAGGGAAGCTGAGGTGGGAGGATGGCTTGAGCCTGGGAAGTTGAGGCTGCAATGAGCCATGATTGTGCTATTGCACTAACCCTGGGTGACAGAGCAAGATCCTGCCTTGAAAAAAGGAAAGAAGGAAGGAAGAAAGGAAGGAAGGAAGGAAGGAAGGAAGGAAGGAAGGAAGGAAGGAAAGAAGGAAGGAAGAAAGAAAGAAAAAAAAAAATGGACCCAGAGAGAGAAATTTTTACAAAATTTGACAATGAATGGACCGTGAAAAATAGGGATGATGGCTGGAGAAAGACGCAACTTAGATGTTTTAAAGATTGGTTGATAAAGATTACTTATCAACCAAGGGAAAGAAGGATGGAAGAGGCCAGAAAGGTATTCTGTTGGTCCTTTGCCTGCCAGGTGCTTGTTTCAGTGTCACAGGCCCTCTCGTGGCCCTGCTGGCTGCTGGATGACTGAAGGATGCCTTTCACTTTCACTCTCCCTCTGATCAGCCAGTCTCTGCTCCTAAGACCCTGCGAGTCTCCTAGCAGACCTCAGACTCCTTGTGAGGACAAGATGGAAAGCCTCCCTCACCCATTCAGTGGGGATTGGTGGCATGGGCTCCAGCCCTCCAGGCCCCGTCTCCCAAAGCACCTTCCCACCCGGCCCAGCCTTTTACCCACTTGGCTGCCTGAAAGAGTCTGGGCTCCAAGCCACCCAGGCCGGTCTCTTTTGTCCTTGATCAAGTACAGTACAATGATCACAACAAGGTCCTGGCAAGGTCCCCAGGAAGCTGCAGTCCTTGGTGCTGCTTTTGGGGGATTCTGTGGGGCAGGAGGAAGCCATGGGAACCTCGTTCTGCCCTGAGATCACCGCTTTTCCTAAGTGACTTTGGGTCAGATGGACACTGTGGGGTTTTCTCTGGGAAAACAGTCTCATCAGTCTCTTCAAGTAGAGAGAGCAAGAGACAAGACAGAAGCAGGAGTTCCAGACCAGCGTGGGCAGCATAGCGAGATGCCATATGTACAAAAAATTTAAAAATAAGAGGGCAGGGAGGCACACGGCAGTGCCTGGTGTGGGGTCAGCCCCCTAAAGTTCTCTCTTAATTCAGGCCTCCCCTCCCCTCTCCTGGAGCACTGCCCTCATCTTTGAACAAATCGCTGTTCTCCAGTTTCTCCCCTACCTCCCAGCGCCAGCCTCCGGAGTTCTTTCTACACCGTGAATCTGATCATAGCACACCTGCTTTACAGATGTCCAAGCCTCCGTCACAGTCAAGTCCCCCATTCTCCCCCCTTACTGAGGCAGCTCTGGCTTTTCCCAATTCGAGCCCCATCTACCGCTGGCCTCACCGGAGTCATTCCTCGAAGTGCATTCATCCATTTGTGTCTTCAACACATGTTTTTGTTTTTTCAGGACCTACCCTGGCTAGTGCTATGCTGGGAGCCGCTGGGGACCCCAGGCCCTGGCCAGTCCGCACTTCTCAGCCACCCCACACAGGCCACCCATACATGCTGCCTTTTAGGGCCTGAACCTTCAAAGGCTCCCCTCTGAGATACTCCCTGGTTCTCCCTTTCAGATATCACTCTCTGCTCTGAGCTCCACGCCTTTTACAAATGTTCATTAAAGTTATCTATATGGTGTGTTCATCCATTTTTTAAAAAAATAATGCTCTTGGTTTTATTTGAGTCAACCTTTGACAGGCATCAAGGTCACCGTACTCTCCGTGGGTCTTGCTTCATTCTCTCTTGTTTAGTACGGGAGGCTTTTGTTTGGGATGTCTGTTTCCACTCAAAGGCAGAGAGGCCCTGCTGTCTTTATGTCTGCAGTTTGTGGAGTGAATGAAGGATGCTCAGGGCTGACACCAGCAGGGAATGCTGTGGGGGAGGTTGGGGACTGTGGGAATGTCAGGAAAGTGACCCCATCTGGCCCCCCACCAGTTGGCCAGAGTGATCTCCCCACCACCTCTGCCTCCACGTGTTGTCTGGAAGGGGCCCGTTTGACCACCTCTCTTAATCTCAGGCTCTCCTTTTTTCAAGGAAGATGTAATAAAACGGGTCCCATTTGCCTCCCAGCCTGTGGTGAGAATCTAGCGATTAGGATATACTGGCACACACTGTCCTGTAAATCCCATTGAAATCCGAGGGCCCTATAACTCCTCTAATGATTCCCAAGCTCCTGCACCCCACCCGCTCTGTTCATCCTTACTTCCCACGTGTCCCCGTCAACCCTCCGGATGCAGCCAGGCCTATTTCCCCAGGGCGCCAGCCACTAAGTCGCCCCATCCAGCTGGGGTCTGGGGGGGCCGGCCTGACTCCACGCCTAAAAAACCTAACCCTCCCCCTATCCCTTTGATACGGCAGTCTTTATTTCCTGGAGTCTGTACAACATTACTGCCCAGTGGTGTGTCTGCTTCCACGTCTCCCACCGGGACTGAGCTTACTGAGACCAGGGCAAGGACTGCGCCAGTTCCTCGTCGCCCCCTTCCTTTCTTTTACCCTCCCTTCCCCCTCACCGCAGCCATGGCGCCCAGCCCAAGAAAGCGGAGCAGAGGTTCCGCAATTCTTTTCTAAGATTGTTTGATTAGAAGGTTCAAAGCCCTCTAACCGAAGGCCCGCTCGTGTCTCCAGGGAGGTTGCAGGAGGGCGCCAGAATGTGGACGGCGCCAACAATGTGGGATACCGGAGTCTCGACTGCCGCGCGCCAAGGAAGGGCGTCACCTAGCCAAGCTGGTCCTGGAGTTGAGTGCCTCGACCCGAGGCTCGCGTCTCCCAGCCCGCCCGCCCGCTTGCTGGCACCGGGGTGACCGCGCCAGCTTTGTGTGGGCATCAGGTGCAAACCCCCAGAGCGCCGGGCGTGCGCGCACGCGCCCGGGAGCTCGCAGAGCCCAATCGCCGACCCCACCCGGCTCTCCTCTGGGATCTCCTCCGGCGCCCGGGGCCGGAGCGTGGGGGAGGGAGGAGGTCCGACACGTAGCCGGTATCGCAGCAGGGCTCGACTCCACGCGGGAGGGCGGGGGAGCCGGGGACCCGCCGCTCCAGCCCGCTGGCCTTCGAAAGATCCTCCTGGGCCAATGGCAGGCGGGGCGACGCGACCCGATTGGTGCAGGCGCTCTGCTGATCACTGTGGAAACCCGGGCGGCGGGGAACGCGGGAGGATGCGGAACCCGGGGCGGGGGGAACCGGAGGGGCGGGCGGAGGAGGTGTCGAGGCCCTGAGCTCCCGGGGAGTTTTTACTGGAGGCAAAAGTCCACAGCGGGCGGGCTGAGGGAGGGGCGGAGGAAGGGGACCGCTTGGGGGCACTGGGAAGCCAGGGATCCTCCGCCGAGGAGGCAGGGACTCTCCCAGGCGCGGGCGAGGAGGCTGGGGGAGGGGGCGCGGTGGGAGGAGGAGTAGGAGAAGACAAAAGCCGAAAGCGAAGAGGGCCTGGGCTGCACACACCGGCCGGGAGACAGCTGTCTGTGCAGCGAGCAGCCGGCGCGGGAGGCCGCAGGGCGCGGGGCGTCACGATCCTCAGGCATGGGGAAGGGGGGGAACCAGGGTGAGGGGGCCGCCGAGCGCGAGGCGACGATGCCCACCTTCAGCTGGGAGGAGATTCAGAAGCATAACCTGCGCACCGACAAGTGGCTGGTCATTGACCGCAAGGTTTACAACATCACCGAATGGTCCAGCCGGCACCCGGGGGGCCAACGGGTCATCGGGCACTACGCTGGAGAAGATGCAACGGTAAGGGTCTGGGGGCGCCCCAGCCACCCTTCTCTGCTGCAGGCGGAGTCAGGAGCCCTGCCTCCCTGGGCGCCAAACAGACCTCCGGCGCTGAATGGAGCTTGGGACGTCCTGTAGGGAAGGAAAGTGCATCTATTGCACTGGTACCCCCTCCCCAATCCTCCTCCTCCTCCTCTAGGCCGACTGGGGTGGAGACCGGGTCTGGGACCCCGGGAGGCAGCGCTGCGGTGGAGGTCCCAGCAGTGGAGAACAGGGCAGCATCTACCGCGCGCTCCAGGACCCACGCGTCCGCCCCTCCCGCTGGGTTCGCCCGGAGCCAGGGAATCCCCGAGGGGGGCGCTCGGGCCTGACGGCTTTGGCGCCCCCAGTGTGGAAGATGGCCGCCCCTGCGGGCCGCGGAAAGGAGCGGGAGCGCAGGCAGCCCGGTGTGGGACTCGGCGCTTGTCTCCCGCTCTCCATCCAGACTAGGTGGCGGAGAAGGAAAGCCCAGCCTGGGCTCGCTCCTGCTGGGACTCTTGTCTAAGAAGGCCCGCAATGGCCGCCTGGGAAAACCGCCCGGTAGCTCGGTTTCCCACGCTCCAGGGATTATCTATACTCACCCTAAGCTCGGGTCGGCCTTCTTGGAGACCAGCGTCGGGGATTGGTGGAAGGAAAACGGGCTGGAGTTTGCAAAGCCCAGGTCGAGTGAGGCCTTGAGCCGGTGGATTTAGCAGCACTAGGCGGGCTGGGCAACAGGTCCATCTGCACTCGAGGTTACTCTCGGGCGTTCAACTCAATGGCCCTCTGTTTTCAAATCCTGCCAAGAACGCCCATTCTTCATCTTGCAGTCCTAAAGGTAGTGGGCATCTCTGGAGCCAGGGCCGTTCACCTTACCCACCCCAAATGCGTGGCTCAGTCATTACACCGCACCCCCACCTGCACCCGGCCCCCCGTCCGAAATCCATGCATTTCTTCAAAGGTTCAGCTGGTACCCCATGGATTCGAATGGGCTAGAGGGAAAAGAATAGAGTCAAGGAGGGAAGAAAGGGCGGCTCTTGGTGGTAGTGAATTGGATGCATAGTAATAAGGTCTGATGGGATAGAGAAATTGGGGAAGGTGAAATTGGGAAGGGAGAGGCGAAAAGGAGGGATAAACTTGGCATAGATCGTTCCACCTGGACGCGTAGGATGCGGGCCTCTTTGTGGGCGTTTGTCTCCAAGCTGTGTAGGCCGGACCTCGACTTCGCCACCTCTTGCATCTCATGGAGACAGGCCTAGGGGGAGGCCAGAGCAGGCCTCCATAACCCAAGCTGGTCAGTGGACAGGTGGCGTGTCGGAGCAGGACCAGGGATTATCTTAGATTGGGAAAGCCAGCTTTCAGCCTCATCCTGTTTTACCTGCTTGTGGACATTGCGTAAGCCACGGGGTTCGCGATGCTATTTAGAACTTAGGTGGGTATGTTTCACATACCTTCAGTGCTATCTCACCTGGACCTTTCCACAACCCAATGAGGAGGTTGGGTAAAGGTAATTCCTAAGTAAAAGACCTTCTGGATCCTGGGGCGGGGAGGGGTCTTTCCACTATATGTTGCTGGATTTGGGTTGATTTGTTTCTGATTTCACAGGTAAATTGTAGAAGGTTCCTGCCCTGTCCAGGCCCTCGCCAAAAAGTTTCCCAGAAGGAGAGGTCAAATCTGATGGATTTGGTCTGATTATTCCATCTTGTTAAACATATTTTCTTATGTGAACGCTCAGTCTGGCAATTGCCTCAACCTTTTCGGCTTAATTACCATATCAGATTGATTATTTCATCCTTGTTCTGGATGTTTCTCAGTGCTTACCTGACCTTAACACTGAGTTCCCTCCAAAAATCAGTGCTCACATCTCTCCTGGCAGAGGACTAGGATGCCTTACTCTTCCCTGATCTCTGTCTCATAAAAATGTAACAGTCTCTTCATTTCTGGCTCAGCTCCAGCGCTTTCTGTATCACTCTCATGGACTATAAATCTGGCATCTTGGATGTTGGTTGCCTTGTTACTCTCAGAAGCTAGGGTGGGAGCCAACCTAGGCTGCAAACAGACCTGAAATTGAAGAAAGAAGATGTCGTTACTGGGCTCATCCACTGAATGTTGTCACTTGACTGAGCCCCCTCCTTATCTATAAGGTACACCTGTACCTGTTTCAACGAGACTGATTGGTGGCAGAGCACCCAAGCAACCGTAAGCACTAGATGAATTCAGTGGGGTGTAATCAGGCAAACGGGAATAAGAACGAGGATTATGAAACAGCTAGAATGGAAAGTATGCAAAGAGGAATTTGGAAGAAAAAAATTTAAATCTATGCTAGCTTTATTTGGTGTTGCAAGACGTAAAAACAATCCCTGTCCCCAAAGCTTCCTGTCTTCTAAAGTAAGACTTTTGGGGCATGAAATACATGAACTGGAGATACAGTTGAACGATGGTGATGGTGGAGTGAGCAGCTGGGTTCTCTTTGTTTTCTTTCTTTCTTTTTTTTTTAAGTGTCCAGGACTGGTCCTGCTTGTGGAAAAAGGCCTTGAGCGGCATGGGGTGGGTGGGGCGTGTGGGAAGAAGACCTAAAGAGACAGGCAGGAACAGGCTGCTGGAATCCAGTGACCTTTGCCTAGGCTATTTAGCAAGTGGCTTTGCCCCTTGGGGAGACAGTTTCTCCCCAAGAGCATGGGGAGTGAGAATTTATGGACCGGGCACCATCTGGGGAGAGACTGATCCGAAGACAGAGGCTGGATTCCCTGGAACATTCTCAGGCAATGTTCTGAGCCTGTCACAGTGCAGTCTTCTCCAGGCAAGGCTGAAAACAGGTTGGAAGTCAAGGAAGCCATTCTTGAGACTATCAGGCATCTTAATAGGGCATTTTCTTTTTTCTGAGGAGGCAAATAACCAGGTAGTCAGGACCTGTCTCCCCAGAAGAATGGGGCAACTGTTACATGGTCCTTCCACAGAAGTTGAACCCTGGCCTTGCCTCTAATAATAAAAGTTGCTTGATTTTTGCAGCTCACAAAGCACCTTTATATGTATCGCTTCACTTGGTGCTTGGATCAGCCCAGTTGGCATCACTCATTGCTCTGGGGAATCAAGCTGGCTCAAGCGGCAGCGCTCAGACCTAAACCCAGGATCAGACCTCACGCCCTCCCAGCTCACCTTCCTTCTCTTCCTGTTTCCACCTCTGATCTCTTCCCTTTGGTACTGCGGTGCTTCTGTCATCTTTTCCTTGCTGTGGGCAAAAGGAACCCTCACCCGCACCCTAAGGGTGTATCTGCTTTTTTCACAGCAGTCCCATCACTGTGGAACTGTTCCTCTTCAGCAACAATTCATCAAACATTCATTGAGTGTCTCCAAGGCTCTGAGCTGGGCTGGGACACAAAGATGAATTATTCACAGACAGAGACCTGAAGCTGCAGGAGGTGCTCCCCTCACTCTCTCTCAAGCTGGGGCTTGGATCTGGACCCTCTGCCTCTAGACACCAGCCCCCCAGCCTCAGCCCTTGTCTCAGCAACTGTTCCTGCCCTGTCTGCCTTGGTGACCTCATAGAATCAAGGGAAAGTGAGAAGAGACCAGAGGTTTGTTCCACTTTTCAACCTGCTCCTATGCTGTTCTTGTGAAAAGGCAACAGATCAAAAGTGGAGTTCTGGCCTCCTTTGGACAGGGCAGGAGGGTTGTAGTATTTAGAGGCAGGGACCTGGGGTCCAGCCCCAGCTTTATGAATTCCCAGGCCTGGAAGGCAGCTCCGTTTCTCCAGCTGAGATCTGGGTGGGAGCCGTGCAATTCCTGTGGCTGCAGCCTCAGCATCCCCAGGAAGCAGTTCTGAGATCAAAGTGGCGACTGGTATTAATTCCCTCATGCCCAGATTGCCTTTGCAGGGGCCTATCTCCTGTGCAGCACTGCCTTTCCACCTTCAGGGTAGTCCATGGACCCTGTGTTATGGGGGAGGCGCTCACTGCGGGGCTCTTTGGCTGCAGAGCACTGCCCCACTAGCCTCCATTGCTTCTTTCCTTGGAGGGGATATAGCGTAGGGGCTTCTCGCCCTGCCTGCCTCTCCCTGCTGCAGAAAGGAAGTCAGCATCCCTGTCTTGCTCTTCACTTCCACCGGAGAATGCCAGAGTCCCGCCTATGTATCTCCCCCCTCATAGAGCACTTGTTCCATAGAGTTCTGATCCCCAGGGCTGCCGCCTACTTCACTGCATGCCCTGAGCTTGCCCGTCCTGCACTGCCCAAGTCCTGGGTGAAGTGCCCGGTTGTGCAACATCCAATTACAGATTAGCCTTGCTCTGCAGAGGACGTGGGCACAGCCATAAACACATCCTGGCACCAGGTAGGTGCTCAGTGCATGGCGAGCAGCTGCGAGTTGTACCCGGAGTGGGGCAGGGGCAGGGAAAATGTCCCTGTGGAGAAGTCGACTGGCATCAGAGCTGGGCAATGGCAGAAGCAGGAACTGGCAAAGAGCAAAGTGTGACATGTGCTTTGGAATCTGGGTGTTCTGACCTCCCCACCCCACACACACCTGCCCTGCTAGGATGGGTGCAGCTCTGCTTTCTCCACCTGTTTGCCTCTCCTTTCTCTTCCCCAGGACCTTTCTTACAGATTCTCTTCCTGGAAAGTCTCTGGCTTCTCTCCTGTTAGGCAAGGATAGAGCCTGGTTCCAATTCTTGTTCCAAAGACAGTGTTTGGGTTGGCCCTGCCTTGCCGTGAATCCTGGTCTGCCTTCTACCTGCCAGACATTTCTGTAACCCAGCAGATGCTAGGAAGCTTCTGCCAGTGTGTGAGACACATTTATGGCAATTTGAAGGGAGAGACACACAAAAAAATGATCAACTCCCAAGGAGGAGGATGCTCATGCTGAAGGAAGCCTTTGCATGAACAGCGGGCAACACTCAAGGTAGCCATACATGACTCAAACTTTCATCTCCGAGTGTGATGGTGGGCAGGTGGCTCTGCCAACCTACGCCTTGTTTCTTGTCTCTAAAAAAGGACCTGCCTCACGAAGTTTGGTAAAGATTCGTGGCTGATATATGCAAGCCACTCCCGTGGCTCTGTGGCGTGTCTGTGTCACCTCAGCAGGTGGCAGCTGTAGCATCCACCAGCGTGGGGATGCCAGAGAAGGCTTTTGGTGTTCCAGAGGCAGAAGCCAAGTTGTGTGAAACGTGGAAGAGGCCAAGTGTCTGATCATGACTGCACAGTGGAAAAGGATGAGCTCAGAGTGTGTGCAGCTGTGGGGTCCTGGGTCCCTTCATTCCCTAGTGAGCCACCTTAATTGGCCCCGTTGCCGGCACTGGGGTTATTGCAGCGAACGGGACAGGTATAGGCCTTCCCAAGTGGGACTTATGTTCCAGTGGGGGACACAGGCCATAAACAAGTGGGTATGTCACTCGGTCTGATGATGAACCTTGATGACAGCTATGAAGAAAATCTAACAGGGCAATGACCCAGGGACAACCCAGGGTTGGCAGAGCTCTTTCAGATGTGATGTTGGGAAAAGCCTCTGGGAGGTGATATTGAGGCTGAGTTGTGAATGGAGGTGGCCCTGGTGTGGAATGGAGTGTGGCATGTTCAAGGGTGGTCCATACCAGGCCTGCTTGGAAATCTGCCAGATTGACCGCAGACGAGGAGCCAATCCAGCCGAGTGCTCGTTTTTTCTGAAACAGCAGGAAGTATGCAGTGCATGAGAAAGGAGTTCCTAGAGGCAGATGGACCTGGATTTGATCCTGGCTCTGCCACTTGGAGCCCAGGACTTTGCTTCCTGTGCTCCCCCATCTTCATCTCAAGAGCTGGGCTTTGAGGCTTAAGGGAGTAACATGAATAACACTCCTGGCTCCCTGCCTGGCGCATAGCAGTTACCCCTGGCCTCAGGGAGGTGAGGCTGCCCGAGGACCCTCTGGAAATGGCTGAGGAGCAACCAAGGGCAAGGAAGGGCTCTGTCATCCATCTGCTTCCCTTGGAGCTGGAACCTGGACCGCAGGGGTCACGGCGGGAGGCAGCAGCAGCAGAGATGAGTGCATTTGCAAGCCACTGAATCTTACCTTTCAATGAAACAAGAGGAATCCATTAGTTATCAGCCACTGCAGCTGCTTCTCAGGAAACTGCCTTACCAGGGACTTCCTGTTCATCTCTCAAAGGCCGTGGCGTGATGTGAGGAGGACCAATGAAGGGGCTTTTTCAGGCCCAGCCCTGAGCCCTGACTTTGGCAGCTCCTCTGGCCTCTCCCAGGGCCTTGCTCATTTTGTAGAGGCGGCTGAGGCTCTGGTGGAGTTGGCTAACCCCACCCAGAGAAGGCAAAGCCGGTTACCACTGCAACCCGGGCCTCCTCCCTGCCTGCCCCCAGGGGCCTGAAATAGCACATCACTTTTCCCTGAAAATACGCTTGACCTGATCCTCTGTTACCATTCCTTTTCTGCTCGGCTAGTGGGGTACAGACTTTTTTAAAAAACTGTGGGCCCAGTTTTCTCCTGCACGAAGTGTTGCTTTGTCAGTCTGTTCTAGACACAAATAGAACAACGACCAAGCAAAGAACCTGGTGCCAGGGATGCAGTGAGGAGACGATGGGAGACTGGGAGTTACCCTTGGGAGGTCTTTACGTGTGGGAGTGAAGAGATTTCCATGAGGGGTCAGTGCTTTCTCCACCTCCTCCCTTTTTTAACTTTGAAATTTTCCCAACATCCAGAAACGTGGGAAGAATAAGCAAACACCTGTGTATCCTCAACCAAGATTCACTAGTTGTAACATTTTGCCATATTTGCATTTTTCCTCTTTGTATATGTGCAGTTTGCTTTTGAAAATAAGTTTTGTGATTATGTGATCACATCCCTAAAGTCTTCATTATTTCATAAGAAAAAGAAAGAGATGCTCTAACATAATCATGGTACTTTTGTCACATTTCAGAAAATGAATAGTAATTCCTTGATATAATGGAATATCTGGTCCATGTTCACTTTTTCTCATTCATCCCCCGAAAAGCCTTGTATAACTCATTTTTTTTTCCTTTAAGTGAGAGCCTTTCAGATTAAAGAATTGCAGGATGTTTTTTGTTTGTTTGCTTGTTTTTTGAGACAGAGTCTTACTCTGTTGCCCAGGCTAGAGTGCAGTGGCACAATCTCGGCTCACTGCAACTTCTGCCTCCTGGTTTCAAGGGATTCTTGTGCGTCAGCCTCCTGAGTAGCCGGGACTACAAGTGTGCATAACCATACCTGTCTAATTTTTGTATTTTTAGTAGAGACAGGATTTCACCATGTTGCCCAGGCTGATCTCAAACTCCTAACCTCAGGCAATCCCCCTTCCTCGGCCTCCCAAAGTATTGGGATTACAGGCAAGAGCCACTGTGCCCAGCCTGTTTGTTTTTTGAGACAGGGTCTCACTCTGTTGCCCAGGCTGAAGTGCAGTGGTGTCATCAAGGCTTACTGTATCTTCCTGCCTCTGCCTCCCGAGTAACCAGGGTTATTGGTGCAGGCCACCATGCCTGACTAATTTTGTTTATTTTTAGTAGAGTCGGGGGTCTCGCTATGTTACTCAGGCTGGTCTTGAACTCCTGGCCTCAAGTGATCCTCCTGCCTCAGCCTCCCAAAGTGCTGGGATTACAGGCATGAGTCACTGTGACCAGTCAAGAGTTACGGTTTTTGTATCATTTTAGACTCTTAATCTAGACCATCTTTCCATACTTTTTTTTTCTTTCACAAACCTGTATTTTTTTCCCCAGCTCTGATGATTTTTCTGATTCTCATGGTGCAGTTTGACTGGTTCCTCAATCCTACGAACATCAGGGAGCTTGATTCGATGCAGATTTAAAAAGCGTTCACCACTGAGACATTCTATTGCATGGTGCTGGCTCATCTCTAATAGAAATGCCAAATTTTTAATGAGATAATTCATGTAATATGCATGATATGTATAGAAAAGAGCTGGGAGGAAAAGTGCTGAAATATTAGTAATAGTGATCACTTTCTGGGTGATATTTATTTTCTTCTTCATTCCGCTGTGCTTTTTCTAACTTTGCCAAAACTCAGCACATTTTTATTTTATAATTGGGAAAAAAGATGAAAATGTGTATCGTTATAGCAGTGTTAGAGTTTGGAAAGTAATGAAAATAAAGCAAGGTATAATCCAACTACCTTAACATGTATAATAATGGTCGAGCTCCTCCCAGGCTTTTTCAGGAATGCTTTTGACATAATTGTGTGTTTAGTTTTTGTTTGTGTGATCTCCTCAGCACCTTTCCCATGCCATGCTAGTATTCGGTCTTGTTCTTTTCACTGATAACCCTGGACATGTATGTGAGGAACTGACAAGAGATGGGGGATGGCACGGTTTGTACAGCCTGGTGCGCCTTCCTGGAGGGGCACCATTCCCCGACTTGCCCAAAGGCAGCCTGTGCATCTACCCACAAACCCCTGGGGAGTTTAGCGTGCCTGCTCCAGCACAGAAGCCCAGGTGGCGTTGCCACTGATGTTGGACACTGAGGGCTCTGTCCTGGAAAAATGCTGGAGACAGCATTTGGGGCCAGATCACAGGAGATGCCGTTTGGTGTCTGGGTTCATAGACGGAGCCACTGCTGGAAAGCACTGTCCTCCCTGGGGCCTGAGAGCAGACAGAGGTCAGGTCTCAGGCTCACCACTGCCTTCCGCTCTAGGATGTCTTCCATGCCTTCCACCCTGACCTGAAATTCGTGCGCAAGTTCTTGAAACCCCTGCTGATTGGCGAGCTGGCCCCGGAGGAGCCCAGCCAGGACCGTGACAAGAATGTGAGTCGGGCTTGCAACCTTCGTGGGAGTGGAGGCAAGGCTGGGGGTGGCTGGGAGTCTGAGAGAGGGTCCCTTTGCTCCATGACCAGTAACTGGTGTGGAGGCAGGGGTGCCTTTGTCCTGGAGGAGCCACTGTGGATCACTTGTGGTCAGGAAGGATCTCAGAGCCTCCCAGGGAACTGGGGTTTGATAACAGCTAGTGGTGTCTCCTGTCTCCTGGCCAGCTTTATTTTCCTTCTCCTCCATCCCTTTCCAGAAAGTTACCAGATGACAATCTAGGGGAAAGACAGGACTGCCGGGCACAGTGGCTCATGCCTGTAGTCCCAGCACTTTGGGAGGCTGAGGCGGGCAGATCACCTGAGGTCGAGAGTTCAAGACCAACCTGACCAACACGGAGAAACCCCGTTTCTACCAAAAATACAAAATAGCTGGGCATGGTGGTGCACACCTGTAATCCCAGCTACTTGGGAGGCTGAGGCAGGAAAATTGCTTGAACTAGGGAGGTGGAGGTTGTGGTGAGCCGAGATCATACCATCACACTCCAGCCTGGGCAAAAAGACTGAAACTCCATCTGAAAAAAAAAAAAGACAGGACAGAAACACTGAAAAAGAGAATATCATTTGATGACAACGTGGCTTTGGGGTGTATGGTCTGGGAGCACCTCTTTGAGAAAGAATGACCATTCCCTGGTCGTTTTGTTCATCACCTGAGGGTCATATGCCCTGCTTGCTGCTGGGCTTCCAGGACAGCAGTGTGTGAAAATAGCAACTCTGAAGTCTCATGGGCTGTTTTATTCAACAATGAAGTCTCCATGTAAATGGTGGAGCATCGTACAGTGTCAGAGGGCCTCCAGTATTCCTCTCGCTGTCCCTCTCCCCTCTCCCCTTCATCCCAACCTTCTCCTGCCCATGTCTCCTTCCTGGGAAGTTGCTGGTTCTATCCTGGTCCTTTGCGGGGCTGACGGCACCCATCCCTGTTCTCTCCCTGCACCCGTCTGGCCCAGCCTTGTCCGGGCAGAGCATGTAAGTCTGTGCTAGGCCCTGGCTAGGCCTGCTGTGACCCCAGGGTTGAGGCTAGCACTGGAAATTCTTCCCTGTCACCACCAGGCAGGGCCCTGGATGCCATGTGGGGCCTCGGTGCCAGCGAGGTGGCTGGGTCAGTTACTCACTCTGCTCTCGGGCCACAGTGGCTCCTGCTTGCTGCATGGAATGGCTCCTTCTGAGCTTCCTCCAACCTCCTGTTCAGAGTGGATACTGGACTGAACTGGAGAAGGGCCACCCTGGTGCCAGTCAGCCCTTCCTCCTCTTGTTGCCAGCCTGGGCTGGACCACTCTGCTCTCTCCTGGCCTGGACTCTTGGCCACTCCCCTACCTCCCTCATTGCCTCTGGCTTTCCTGATGAGCTGCAGGCCACCCTGTGGGTCCTCTAGAGGCCAACGTCCCTCCTCTCACCTGTCCCTCCAAGGCACATGAGATCGCCTTCCCTGAGCTCACCCCGACCCACGCTTGTTCCCTCCTGCCTACTTCACAAGTGGGTCCACCTTCCCCCAGCAGCCCCAGTGTCTCCTGGCCTGCAGCTTCCCCAGCTCTGCTGGTCCTGTCCTGTAGCAGCCTCCTCCCTGGCATTGCTTCTCGATTCTGTCCACCACTCTCCCTTTCCGCTGCAGATCCTGCACCACTTAGCACCCAGCCTCCCAGATCTGGCTTCCTCCCACCAGGTGCCACCAAAACCACCCTTCATAGCACCTTGGTGATGCCCCGTGGGTACCACTCCCCTCCTGGTAACTACTCTCCCCAACCTCCTTCCCTGCCCCTGCCTCCTGTCCCAAGTTCCTTCTTCCTTGCAATGCCATTGTGTTCCCAGGGCCCTCCTTGACTCCGCCTCGCCTCCCTGGCTCCACATGCCCGGGGCTCACAGCCCCCTCCTCCCTGCCTCAGCTCTCCCTCCTGCACTAGTTTGAGGCTCCCCGACCTCAACACCTCAAGACCCAACAGTGTGCACAGAGCAAGTGGCGCTCTGTTGGGTGGTAGAAAATGCAAGTTTTCTTTTTCTTTTCTTTTCTTCCTTTTTTGAGATGGAGTTTCGCTCTTGTTGCCCAGGCTGGAGTGCAATGACACAATCTCGGCTCACCGCAACCTCTGCCTCTTGAGTTCAAGTGATTCTCCTGCTTCAGCCTCCCAAGTAGCTGGGGTTATATGTGCCCATCACCACACCCAGCTAATTTTTGTATTTTTAGTAGAGACAGGGTTTCACCATGTTGGCCAGGCTGGTTTTGAACTCCTGACCTCAGGTGATCTGCCTGCCTCGGCTCCCCAAAGTGCTGGGATTAAAGTTTTCTTTTTTAAAAAAGTGTGGTTAACCATTTTAATCATTTGAAGTGTACAGTTCAGTGACATTAAGTAAGCACATTTACATTGTTATGTAACCATCACCTCCATCCAGGTTTCATCTTCCCCAAACTGAAGTTCCACACCCGTTCAACACTCACTCCTCATTCTCCCACCCCTCAGCCCTGGCAGCCACCCTTCTACTTTCTGTCTCTGAATTTGACCTCTCCAAGGACCTCCTGTGTACGGAATCACACAATATTTGTCCTTTGGTGACTGGCCTGTTTCCCTTAGCATGATGTCTTCAAAGTTTGCCTACATTGTAACATGTGTCAGAATTTCCTCTCTTTTCAAGGCTGAGTCATATTCCATGGCATGGATAGACCACGTGTTGTTGATCCCTTCATCTGTCATGAGATCTTTGGGTTGTTTCTGCCTTTTTCCCATTGTGAATAGTGCTGCTATGAACACAGCATGCACAAAATGCAAACTTTTGAGTCAAAGCCTTTCTCTGTCACTCTTACCTAGCTGTGACAAATACACAGGCCCCCAGGACTGTGCGGGGCATGGGGTAACAGCAGCTATTGTAGGGTCTCCTGCAGGGTCGAGGCTCGTGGCTTGGTCCCCTCTTGCCACAGCTTTTCTGGGTTGTGGGTTCGCCATTGACACAGCAGCCTGAGACGTATGTTCCCTCCAGGGTGGCTGGTGGCTGACTCCTTTCCCTGTGCTCTTGGTCAACAGTCTCAGATCACCGAGGACTTCCGGGCCCTGAGGAAGACAGCTGAGGACATGAACCTATTCAAGGCCAACCACATATTCTTCTTCCTCCACCTGGCCCACATCATCGCCTTGGAGAGTATTGCGTGGTTCACCATCTTTTACTTCGGCAATGGCTGGATTCCTACCCTCATCACAGCCTTTGTCCTTGCTACCTCTCAGGTGAGGCGTGACACCCTCACCCTCCCCAGCTGACAGAGGCCTGGTGCCTGTTTGCTGAGGCTGAGACAGCGTGTGCGACCCTCTCTCCCCAGGCCCAAGCTGGATGGCTGCAACACGATTATGGCCACCTGTCTGTCTATAGGAAATCCACGTGGAACCACATTGCCCACAAATTCATCATTGGCCACTTAAAGGTAAATGTCAGCAGCCCTGGGCATCTGTCCTGTTGGATAGCAGTTGAGACGAAGAGAACAGGACTCCTCTCTGCTCAGTGCTTCGAGGCTACAGGGTGACAAGGCAGGTGTGCCTATGGGTGCCTTATGCCGTGGGCCATGGTGACCCTCCTTTCTGCTGCCTTCCTGAGCCCTGTCCCTGGATCAGGTCGGACCCTCAAAGCCACAGTGTACTACTCATTATGAAGACAGGCACACTCCATTTTTGTCTGTTGGCTCAGTGGATTGTATTGTTTGATGTTCCTTAGCTAAGGACGCATCTAACAAATCTGTTTTCATTTGGGGACAGTAAAGAGTAAATTAGCAGTATTTTTTTTTTTTTTTGAGATGGAGTCTTGCTCTTGTCACCCAGGCTGGAGTGCAATGGCACAATCTCAGCTCACTGCAACCTCCGCCTCCTGGGTTCAAGCGATTCTCCTGCCTCAGCTGCCTGAGTAGCTGAGATTACAGGCATATGCCACCACGTCCGGCTAATTTTTGTATTTTTAGTAGAGACGGGATTTCGCCCTTTTGGCTAGGCCGATCTTGAGCTTCTGACCTGTGATCTGCCCTCCTCGGCCTCCCAAAGTGCTGGGATTACAGGCATGAGTCACTGCGCCCGGCCAGTAGCAGTATCTTTTGATGAGTTGGTATGCTTCCTTTCACTGGGGATGTGAACTCTTAAATACTCTTAAATTACAGCACACAGCTGTAATCCTAGCCACCAGGGAGGCTGAGGCAGGAGAATTGCTTGAGCCCAGGAGTTCGAGACTGGCCTAGGCAACATAGTGAGACCCCATCTCTCAAAAAAAAAAAAAGAAAAGAAATACATTATGTTCCTCTCTTCCCCTTAGGAGCCAAGAAGTATGAAGCAGCATTTGAAACAGCAACTGTCTTTAGTCTGTGTTTTTGGTGTACTCTTTCTCTCCTTCCTCATATGGCGTTCAAGGTTTTATCTTTATTTTAGCCTTCTGTTATATGTGAGTGCTTTATCTTAAGCCACTTTAAATACTCTTTAGAAATAAGTGGGGTACAAAAAGTAAATGTCATCCTATGAGGCCTCAGGTAGCAGACATCAAACTATGGAACCATCAGCTGGGCCAAAGGACTGCTGTGGTTAGAAGGGCAGGAGTTAAGGAAGTTCCGCTGTCACCTCCCACCGGAGGAGGAAGCAGACCACAGAGGCTCGGCAGGTTTGTAGAAAGATAAGATGGAATTGCCAACAGGCCTTGTTTTGATCTGATAGGTCTTATCTCTTCAGTTCTGGAATGAGTCCTTGGCAACTTCCTTTCTGAAATAGATGTCCCCATCCCAGCCCGAGGCAACAGTACCTGCTTCCTGGGAAAAGCTGGGTCCTAAAGACTCCATCTCTCCACATCCTGGCGGGAGGAGTTGCATTTTGGGTGTAGCTTATCCCCTCTCCCACCTAGACCGCAATGGGGCCCTTGGCTTGCCAGCTGCGGGTCCCATTGGCGGCCAACCACCCCTGAGCAGCTTGCCTGGCCCTGAGCCTGCAGCAGCCTGAGAACCTGGTCTCTGTCCAGAATCTCAGGGGCAAAGGGAGAGAGTGCACATAGTGGAGTGCTTTGTTTCATTTTATACTCTCCTCTGTTGGATCAAACCCTCCTCAGTATGGCAGAGTAACATTTAACTCCTGACCCATGTGAGCCCCCACACACTTAACAAAGATGGGCTGTGTCCTGCTTCTGGATTCTGGTCAGGGGCTGGGCGGGGGGAACCTTTCCTGTCCAATGGCCCTCAGTCCTTGAAGGGCTGCAGAGCACGGCTCTTGCGTCAGAAGGGGGATGAGGCCAGGACAGAGGAGGACTGGTCTCCATGTAGAACGTAGATGACAGCAAACAGGGTCCTTGGGCTTGGGCACGTGGGCTCCACTCATGGCCCGCCAGCCCCTCCTGGCTGTGTCCTTGGTGCTGTGTCACAGAGCCAGGCCAAGGACATGGGCATGCGGCTCACTCAGGGGTGCCCCAGAGCAAGGAGGTCACAGCTTGCCTGAAAGTGGCTCCAGCACTCGGCAGGTGCACAGCCATGGAGGCAAATCTCATAGGTATGTGTCTCTTCCCGTCACTGGGAAAAAGGGGACTGGCTACAGGGAGGTCCTCCAGGGCCTTGCCAACTCAGGTGTCTTAGCACAAGCTGGAGGAATCTGTGAGCAGGTTACCAGGGGCTATGAGAGGCTGGGACCCCTTCCTTACTGTTGGCTGCACCGCTAATAGGATTTCTTTATTCTTTTTTTTTTTTTTTTTTGAGATGGAGTCACGCTCTGTCGCCCGGCTGGAGTGCAGTGGCGCTATCTTGGCTCACTTCAACCTCCACCTCCCGGGTTCAAGTGATTCTCCTGCCTCAGCTTCCTGAGTAGCTGGGATTACAGGCGCACACCACCAAGCCCAGCCAATTTTTGTATTTTTAGTAGAGATAGGGTTTCACCATATTGGTCAGGCTGGTCTTGAACTCCTGACCTCATGATCTGCCCACCTGATCATGATGTGGGAGGTTTCCACATCCTGACCTTCTGTTTGCCTTCAGCCCATGTCACACCCAGTGAATATGTCTTCCAGAGCGTGATCTTTTACAAAGATAATTTTGCGGGTAAAACTCTTTCAGAGTTCATCGTTGTGCTTAGGATAAAATCGGCCAGGTGCCAGTGGCTCACGCCTGTAACCTCAGCGCTTTGGGAGGTCAAGGCAGGAGGATCACTTGAGGCCAGGAGTTTGAGACCAGCCTGGGCCATATAGAAAGACCCTGTCTCTACTAAAAATAAAAAAATTAGCCGGCAGTGGTGGTGCATGCCTGTGGTCCCAGCTACTGGGGAGGCTGAGGCAGGAGGATGACTTGAGCCTGGGATTTCAAGGCTGCAGTGAGCTGTGGTGGCACCACTGCACTCCAGCATGGGTGACAGAGTGAAATGCAAGCTGAAAGGCCCAGTGCTATCTGGGTGCTGCATCTGGAGATGGACATCACCAGCCTTTCTGCAGCCTTATCTGAGGCCATCAGGGCCTAGACTGGGGTGAAGGAAGTGAGGCACTTGCCTATGGTGTAAAATCTAAGGGGACACCAGACAAATTCAGTCACCAAGATAAATAATGTTTTAATGCAATATGGTTTTGATTTTTGAGATGGAGTTTCACTCTGTGATCTCGGCTCACCGCAACCCCTGCCTCCTGGGTTCAAATGATTCTCTTGCCTCGGCCTCTCGAGTAGCTGGGATTATTGGTGTGTGCCACCATGTCCAGCTAATTTTTTTGTATTTTTAGTAGAGACAGGGTTTTACCATGTTGGTCAGGCTGGTCTTGAACTCTTGGCTTCAAGTGATCCACCCACTTTGGCCTCCCAAAGTGCTAGGATTACAGGCTTGAGCCATTGTGCCCAGCCTGGCTGACTCTCTTAATAGGGGATAATGCAGCTGGTGAATTTAAGCTGAAGTCAGTGGTCATTTATCATTCTGAAAACCCTAGGGCTCTTAAGAATTATGTTAAATATTCTCTGCATTATGTTCTAGAAATAAAACAACAAAGTCTAGATGACAGCACATCTGTTTACAGCATGGTTTACTGAATATTTTAAGCCTACTGTTGTGACTTATTGTTCAGAAAAAAAGTTTCCTCTTGAAATATTACTACTTACTGACAATTTGCCTAGTCACCCAAGAGCTCTGATGGATATGTACAAGGAGATTAATGTTGTTTCATGCCCTCTAACACAACATCCATTGTGCAGCCCATGGATTAAGGGATAATTTAGAATTTCAAGTCTTATTATTTAGGAACTACATTCATGGTCAGGAGCAATAGCTCTTGCCTGTAATCCTAGTACTTTGTGAGGCTGAGGCAGGCATATCATAAGGTCAGGAGTTCGAGACCAGCATGGCCAACATAATGAAACCCTGCCTGTACTAAAAATACAAAAATTAGCCAGGCGTGGTGGTGCGTGCCTGTAGTCCCAACTACTCGGTAGGCTGAGGCCGAAGAATTGCTTGAACTTGGGAGGCTGAGGTTGCAGTGAGACGAGATTGCACCACTGCACTCCAGCCTGGGCGACAGAGTGAGACTTCATCTCAAAAAACAAACAAATAAACAAACAAACAAACCCAGCGGGCACTTTTTTTTGGAGAAAAAAAGAAATACATGTATAAGGCTATAGCTGCCATACATAGTGATTTCTCTGATGGCTCTGAGCAAAGTAAATAGAAAACCTATGGAAAGGGTTTACTATTCTTGATGCCATTAAGAACATAAGCAATTCATAGGAGAAAGTCAAAATATCAACATTAATAGAAGTTTGGAAGAAGCTGATTCCAACCATCATGAATGACTTTGAGGGATTCAAGAATTCAGTGGAGGAAGAAACTGCAGATGGGGTAGAAATAGAAAGATAATTAGAAGTGGACCCTAAAGATGTGGCCACATTGGTGCAATTTAATGATAAAATTTGAACGAATGAGGAGTGTCTCCTGTTGCCCAGGCTGAAGTGCAGTGGTGTGATCATGGCTTACTGCAGCCTTTAACTCCTTAAACTCAAGCCATCCCTCCCAAGTTGCTGGAATTACAGGTGTGGACCACGGTGCCTGGCTACAAAATGGTGTTTTGAGATGGAATCTACTCTTGGTGAAGATGCTGTGAACATTGTTGAAATGACAACATAGAATTTAGAATATTACATAAACTTAGTTGATAAAGCAGCAGCAGGGTTTGAGAAGATGGACTCCCATTTCAAAAGAAGTTCTACTGTGAGTAAAATGCTACCAAACAGCATCACAAGCTACCAGAGAAATCTTTCATGAAAGGAAAAGTCAATCAATGCAGGAAATTTCATGATTGTCCTATTTTGAAGAATTGCCACAGCCACCTTAACCTTCATCACCCGCCACACTGATCAGTTAGCAGTCACCAACATTGAGGCAAGACCCTCCACTAGCAGAGAGCTTAGGACTCCCTGAAGGCTCAGATTATCATTAGCGTTTTTTAGCAATAAAGCATTTTTTAATTAAATACTTCTTCAACACAATGTTACTGCACAGTGAATAGACTACAAGTAGTGTAAACATAACTTTAATATGCATAGGAAATCAAAAAGTGTGGGACTCGCTTTATTGCAATATTCAGTTAATTGCGGTGGTTCGGAACTAAACCTGCAATATCTCTGAGGTTTGCCTGATTACCTATATTTTTAATTTTGTTGCACTACAATAAAGATAGGAGTTTATACATTACTCACTAATAAAAGTAAGTTTCTCTGCTGGCATGGAGAATAGGAGAGTATTGTCAAAGAAACCCAACAACAGTGGCACCTTTCCTGCCAAGCAGGGAAATTTTATAACAGGGATCTCCAATATGAAACTCTATCTAAGCCTAGAGTGTCTGGCCCACTGAGAGTTATAATGTATACATCACCCTAACCTAGTTCATGTAAATCTTAACCAATCAATAATATGAAAAGTTTGATCAAAACATTTTCTTCTGAAAAAGATGAGCCATGTTTGAAACCTCTTTGAGGCAGGGAGGAGAGTTTCCACAGTTAATGCAACTCAAAATAGGAGATTGGTATGCCTAGTTTCCATTGCCTCATTTATCAAGAGAGTTTGCGTTTTAACTTTTGGAAGTCAGTTTTATTGCATGATGTAATGGAGAAAATAATGAAGATTGCAAATTTTCTTTATGCTTATTTTTTTAACCACTGCTGCTTTATGGATAGTTAAGAAGCTAATGCAACAGAAGTAGATTTAGTTTATTTTAATTTAGTTACGTGGCTAAGTCCTGGAAATTTTTGAAGAAATGTGTTGAAGTGTTCTTAAAATTACAGAGTTTTAGATCCTACCTGCTGGACCTCCAAAGGCCCCAAAAGGCTGCACACACTTTTCTTTGATGATACATAGCATAATGTAACACCCTATATGTCGCATACCAGTTTCTCTACATAGCTAATGCAACTAACATAACACAAAATCCTCTATGTCCATTATAAAAGTAATTGTTTTGTATTCAGATTCAGACTTGACAAGTGAATTGAGAAGATGGTACCCAAGACTTGTTTTTTTTTTTTTTTTTTTCATTTCTTTTTTAGATAGTGTCTTGCTCTGTTGTTCAGGCTGAAGTGCAGTGGCATGATGATCTCAGCTCACTGCAGCCTCCGCTTCTCAGGTTCAAGCCATTCTCCTGCCTCAGCCTCCTGAGCAGCTGGGATTACAGGTGCGCACCACCACACCTGGCTAATTGTTATATTTTTAGTAGATAGCGTTTCACCATTTTGGGTAGGCTGGTTTCGAACTCCTGACCTCAGGTGATCCACTTGCCTTGGCCTCCCAAAGAGCTGGAATTACAGGTGTGAGCCACCATGCCCCGCCGACTATTTTGTTCTTAATGCTGAACTCTTGAACTCAAAGGATTTTAAAGAGTCACATAGTTATTTAGTGAAAATAAGTCCTGATTTTGAAAGCTATTTCACAGATTTTGTTGACTCTAAGTTGCATTCTCTGCAACTTTGAGATACAACCACAGGAAGTGTGTGATGATTCCTATGATTATAAAGCCCCAGGCCTATTAGAATGGCCCATTTTCATAAGAAACCACTTGTGCTAAAACAAATCACACCATTAACACACAATAGAAGTGAATATCTTAAGGTTAGCTGTGAAATGGAAATACATATTAATCTGTATACTAGTTCCCTTTTATCCCTGGTTTCATTTTCCCCAGTTTTAGTTACCAGTGATTTGGTACAATAAGATATTTTGAGAGAGCGTGAGCATATATTCACATAACTTTTATTATTGTAATAATTGTTCTGTGTTATTATAATTATTGTTAATCTCTTACTGTTTCTAAGTTATAAATTATATATAGGGTTTGGCCAGGTGTGGTGGCTCATGCCTGTAATCCCAGCACTTTGGGAGGCTGAGGCCGGCAGTCTCTACTAAAAATACAAACATTAGCTGGGTGTGGTGATGGGCGCCTGTAATCCCAGGTACTCTGGAGGTTGAGGTGGGAGAATTGCTTGAACCCAGTAGGCAGAGGTTGCAGTGAGCTAAGATCACACCATTGCACTCCAGCCTGGGTGACAAGAGCGAAACCCCGTTTCAAAAAAAAAAAAATATATATATATATATGGTTTGGTACCATGTGTAGTTTCAGACGTCCACTGGGGGTGGATACTGCCGTGGATAAGGTGGAACTACTGTAATTATTTACATCAGTTTTGCTCCTGTCTTATTCCAGAATGCTATCACAGAATACTATAGACTGTGCCTTAAACAACATAAATTTCTCACAGTTTGGAGGTGGGAAGTTAAAGATCAAGGTACCAGCAGATCCGGTGTCTGGTGAGGGTATGCTTTGTGGTTTGCTGTCTTCTCCTTGTATCCTCACCTGGCAAGAGAGCAGAGAGAGTGATCATCTCTTTCTTGTATCTCTACTTATAAGGGCACTAATACCATTCATGTAGGTTCCACCCTCATGACCTATCTCCCAAAGGCCCCACCTCCAAATACCATCACATTGGAGATTTAGTCTCCAACGTAGGAATATTTCGAGGGACACAAACATTGAGTTCATAGCAGCTCTCCTCTTCCAGTTCCATAAAGAGGAGGGCTCTGCCTTGCCAGACCAATTCATTTGTGATTTTGTGATTCCAACTCAGAAGGAAAGAGAGCTGGGGCAAAGTATCTGAAGCACACAGCCAGGGCTGGAGAAGAGTAGGGAAAGTTTTAAAAGCACTGTTTGTGCAAGAGAAGTGGATGACAGAAAAAGTGTTTAAGATATATTGTTTGCTTTGTGTCTATTTCACTGTGTTCAGCTATGAACACTGTCTTGCTGTGTTGCCCAGGCTGGAGTGCCATGACGTCATCATAGCTCTCTGCAGCCTCAATTTCCTGGGCTCAGGTGATCCTCTCACCCCAGACTCCAGAGTATCTGAGACTGCAAGTGCGTGCCACCACGCCTGGCTAATTTGTGGATTTTTTGTAGAAATGGGGTTTCATGATGTTGGCTGGGTTGGTCTTGAACTCCTGGGCTCAAGTGATCTTCCCTCCTTGGCCTCCCGAACACTGGGATTACAAGCATGAGCTACAGTGCCCAGCCTGAGAATTTTTTAAAAGTCATTTTGAAATTGAGTTTCAAGTTCTTGCCTGTGTGTTTTGAATATGGTGCTGCTTTAAGACTGGAAAATGTGGATCACAGATTTATAAATACTACACAAAATACTAATCACAAACTACAGAAATTTCTGGATGAATTTTGAGTAATGTGGGTGGTTACCTAGCTATTTTACAAAACTGCAGAAATAAAGGCCTTGATTTGTAAAAATAACCTCATCAGACTGTTATGATTTTAAAATAAAAACACCTTCACACCTCCTAGAAGACTCCAAGGTGTAAATATTCTCTTTAAATGTACCAGCAAGTACTTAGTCCTAGAACAGTATATATTTTTTTAACAAAGTTTATTGTACTGTTTTGGGGATGGCATATTTATTACTGCTAAAAAATTATTTTGAACTGCTAATGGGCTATAATAACAAACATCAGTAATAAAAATTTAAAACATTCATAAAACTGAGCTGAAAACATGCTCCCAGGCCTAGTGGACAGTAAGAAATCTGGCCGATATACTGTATAACTTGGAACATTCAGTTCTTAAGTAATTTAAAACATGTTTTAGCCCTCTTTTAATAATAATAATTAAAAGATAGGAATATCTTGTATTCCTCCAGCCAGGTTGATGTACTAAAGTGCTTTCACAAAACTAAGACCACGGTGCTAATTCAATATAAAACGTTGAAAAAGATGTTCCTTCTTTTCTTCAGAAAGTGAATGTTCCCTCTCCATATTTGTATTTCCTCAAAGATTAAACTTTGCATCTGGGAAGTCCTTGAGTAGAAGTGTCTCAGAAATAGAAAGCCTGGACTCTCAAGGCTTCATTCCTTTGGCCAACATCCCTGGAGCCTCTCCTTTGTGCAAAACACAGGAGCCAGTGCCAGGGAAGCACACAACGGTCCGCAGAAGGCACTCCCTGCTGTGAGGGGCCAGGGAAGGGCCCAACTAGGAGTGCCAACAACCGCCTAAAATACAGCAGGAGCGGGTAATTAACTGCAGCAAGAAGGATGAGGAGGACCTGTCCATAAATACAAAGTTCCCCTTCCCGTCGAGTCCGTATCCCCCATGAAGCCCCGGGTCTAAAGAGCTGGCTCTAGAACTTGCCATCTCGCCTTGAGGGTGTCAAGTGCGGCGCGAATAAAGAGACCTGAGGGGGAAACAAAGGCTGAGACAGCCGAAAGGACAGAGCCCGCTCGACCCCCGAAGGCGCTGACGCACCTAGGGCAGCCGGGCGGGGGGGTCCCACAGATCCTCAGCGCGGCTCTTCGCCGGGGAGGGAACCCCGCGGTGCTGCGGGCCACGCCGTCGCAGCGGAGGCTCTGAGCCTGGCTTTCGGCAGGGCGAGGGTGTGTCGCCGCCCGAGCGGCGAGGCCTGGGGCTTGGAGGCGGCCTCGAGACGAAGCCCCGCCCACGGCACCGCCCCTCAGGCGCGCGAGCCGATCCCGCGCGGCGCCAACCCTTTCCCGGGTCATCGCCCCTCCCCTCTTCCGGGCCGCAAGCCCCCTGCGCGCCGCTTTGGGGCTGCGCTCCCTCGTATGCGCGCTCGCTCGCCCGCCAGTCCTCTCAGCGCGCGCTCGGCTGCCCGACGACGCGGGAGCCGCACGCGCCGGACCAAGCTCGCTCTGCTCCCTGTTGCCGAGCGCGGGCCCGTTGAGGCGGAGCCCTCGGTTCCCGGCCAGGACAAGGTCTCGGCCGCCCAATCTCCGGCCGGAGAGCGGCGGCGGCAGCGGCGGTGAGGAGACCGGGCCGGGAGAAGGTAGACATGGCGGGGCTTGTAGGTATCGGGGGAGAGTGGTCCCGGCGCCCCTGCGGCCACGTCGAAGGCTCGCTGGCGGGCGGCGCACCGGGACAGGGGAGGGGCGAGGGATGGAACCAAGCTGCATGGGTTCCGGCTCGGCGCCAGAGCAGGGCTAGGGTCGGCGAGGGCGGCCCGCGAGGGTTTCCTCGGGACCCCCGGCGGGCGCCTGAGGAAAAAGACGCCGCCTCAGGGCTCCTGCCACGTTTCCACAGCGCGTTACCTTCCTCCTCGGGTTGGACAACAGCCCCGCAGCGTCCTACCCTCTACCCACCGCCTTCGCGTCGGTGGGTTTTCTGGAGCCCCGCTTGTTTGGAGAGTCACTCCTCTTGGAAGCCGGGTCCTCGAACCCAGGGCCGCCTGCCGGGAACAGCGGACCCGCGGGCCGGCGGGGCAGGGGCACGCTGGCGAGGATGTTGTCGGGGAGGCCGGGCATTGGGCGCCAGGGCCCTTCCCCTTGAACTTGGGGAAACCCGGGATTGCAGAAGTTGGGCGCAGCTCAAGGCCGTTCTTTCAAGAGTGGGTGGAGATGTTTGATGTCTTCTCACCTACCTCTCTCAAAACCCCAGCGGGAGTCCCTAACGGCAGGTTTCGATGGCTTCAAAAAGTCCAACTCCTGGTCCCTTGGAAAATTATTTCCCCGCTTAATGCTTTAGAGCCCGCTTTGTGGCGCCACTGAGGCCGGCAGGGGCTCCTCAGCCCCACGGGCCAGTCTTCCTCGCGCCCTCCACCTTGGGAACGTCTATCAGGAGAAAAATGTGTTTCTAGAAATGATTGCGATTAGGTTTTCGTTACAAGGGAGGGAAAAGTATAAAGTTATAAACTCCTGCCAGGCCGAGCTTGGTTCCCTTTGGGTTTTGTCCACGCAGCCGTGAGCAGAGGAGCCTTGTGGAACAAAGTAGAACTTGAGGAGCGGCCGCCGCGGTGACGAGGTCCCAGGATGACGTCACCGTGCGATATTTAAAATGGGAGCCTTTTGCTCTGAAAGTGGGTGGAGGACGCCTACTTACTCAAGATGCGTGAGGTCTTGTTGGCCCTGCTTGCCTCTAGTGGTCCTGTCCCTGACTGTAACTCTCCCTCTTTAACCTTTTGGTATTCCTAGAATACTGGTGGGAGTGGGCTTATTTTTCAGCTGTTCCAGCCATCATTTCTTCAAACGGGGAAAACAAAGTCCATATGAGTCATCTTGCGTTACAACCAAAAACAACCACTAAGTGGTTCTTTCCTTCCTTCCTTTCTATTTATTTATTTATTTAATTTTTTTGATATGAAGCAGAGCAAACAAAAAGATACAAAACTCAGATTTGTGGCACATAGTTGGCAAATGTAATGAATGAGGAGAATGATCTAGTTAAAGATTCAGTAAATTTCTTTAGTGTGGTTCCTTGTTCGCTTTGCTGGAGTGGAGGCTAATGTAGTTCCATCAGCAAAACTTTCTTCCCAACCCGTATGTTAGATTGCCTTGGTTTTTTTTTTCCTCCATTATATCGTGGTGGAATATAAATGTAGCTTTATAAAGTGGAAATGGCTCACGTTTTTCAGGAGGAGGCTGCGCAGCAGTGGTGGTCGGCTAGGGTTACGTGTATTCGCACACTCCTGTGTGGACCCACGCCCAGTGCCTGGTAGCTGGTTGTATAAGGTGAATTTGGTATTCTAGGGTTCTGGGAGAAAGATTTGAGTGCCTTCCCTTCTAGGATCAGGCTATCTGTGGCTGCCAGCACACCTCTCAGATAACTGTGTAGAATTTATTTAACAGTGAGGTCTCATGTTTGAATTTGTACTTTGAATAAAGGAGTCACATTCAGAAGCGAGACTTAAAGAGCAGTTCGAGAAAAGAAAGCTAACAATCAGCTTTATTTTTTTGGAAATGTGGGAACACAAACTATTGCTAGGATAGTCGATTTTTATGCTAAACATAGCAGAGGCTGTATGTTTTTAATACGTAATTGGCTCCCAAAAAGGTGATGCAGCTTACTAAATGCAGCATCTGAATAACTCCCAAGTTACAGCAGCCAGATGAATGAACTCACTGAGTAAAGACAGAACATACATCAAAACAATCTTAGGACAAGGGTTTGCCTTTAAGGATTAATCAATGATAAATCAGATATGCCATTTTTAAAGTCATTTGAGGCAATCCAACATGCAGCTAAATCTCTGATTATTTCTTTTAGTTTGTTTTTCTGTGGGTGACCCTGAATTTCCATTCTCTTAAATATGTCCTGATAGAGCCACCATTTTTTGTGTCTCTTCCGGAGAAATGTATCTCTCTTCCTGAAAGAGTACTTACAGAAACTCAGTGCTGAAATTTTTTATGTATAACAGCTTTGATATTTATATGTCATGCAATTCACCCATTTAAAATGTACAATTCAGTGGTTTTAGTATATTCACAAGTTGTACAACCATCACTATAGTGAAATTTAGTATATTTTTTAATCACCCCAAAAAGTAACCCTGTACTTAATAGCAATACTCCCTTTCTTGGCTTCCCACTAGGCCACTAATCTGTTTTCTGTCTATATAGATTTGCTTATTTGGGTGTTTCATATCAGTGGAATCATACAATATGTGGTCATTTGTGACTGGCTTCTTTACCTTAGTGTGATGTATTCAAGGTTCACCTATGTTGTAGCTTGTGTTAGTACTCATTCCTTTTGACTGCTGAATATTATTCCATTACATGTATATACCACAGTATTTGTCCATTCCTTAGTTGGTAGATCTATTGTTTTTCCTTTTTAGCGATTATGAATACTGCTATGGGTATTTCTGTATTCAAGGTTCACCCATATTGTAACTTGTATTAGCAGCCATTCCTTTTCATTGCTGAATAATGTTTCACTACATGTGTATACCACAGTATTTGTCCATTCCTTAGTTGGTAAACATATTGATTATTTTTACTTTTTAGCTATTATGAATACTGCTATGGGCATTTCTAGTGGGGACATAGGTTTTCATTTCTCTTGGGCAAATTGCTAGAAGTAGAATTGGCCAGGTCATATGATAACTCTATGTTTAACCTTTTTAGGAACTACCAAACTTTTCTGTCATAAAATGGCTCTACAGTACTAGATTTTAAAGTAAACTTTATGTTTTAAAGTTCAAATCATTTCACAGAATTTTAAATATATTGCAGCTAAATATTGACACACAGTAAAAACTATGTCATAGTATCATTTATTATAGTGCTTTTCTTTTACGGATAGCTCTGGTTTTATTTTAGCCAACAGGAGCAGTGTGCTCTCTTTACTGAACTTCATGAAACTAAGTGATAAGATTTTAAAGTAGTATTTTATAATAAGGCCTTTATGGCATAAAGGTAAGTAGATTGTTCTCTATCCCAGATAAGAACCAAAGAAATACCAGATAAAATTGGAAGGAGGAAGGGGAGAGATATAAAGGAGGTATATCTTATAGAGCTTCACCTTCCCAGGTTTTATATTTTGGTTTTTTGAGAAAACATGTTTTGTCTTTGCAGGAGAAAAAAATGAAGAACGAAATTGCTGCTGTTGTCTTCTTTTTCACAAGGCTAGTTCGAAAACATGATAAGTTGAAAAAAGAGGCAGTTGAGAGGTTTGCTGAGAAATTGACTCTGATACTTCAAGAAAAATATAAAAATCACTGGTATCCAGAAAAACCATCAAAAGGACAGGCCTACAGGTAAAGGATTAGATTGGACTAAGCAAAGAGGCTGATCATCCCCTGAGGTGTATTCAAGGCCAAATGATTGAAGGGTATGCAGACCATGCCTACAAGTGTTTTATTGGTAAAATATAGAACTCTGGGGTGTTTGTATATTTTCTTCTTACTCATTTTAAAACATAAATATTTGTTGGTGGAGTCCCACTGCCTGGACACAGGAGGCCAGTGCTATGGGGTCATAGAAGTTAGTCTTTGTGGTTACAGCCTGGCTCCTGCCAGTGCATTTCTGTTTATCACAGGTACTTAGGGATTTTCACACTTCTAGAGGACCCCTAATAACCCATTAATGGTCACGGTAGGAGTTGAAAGAAGAGAATCTTGCATCTAAAAGTAAATTACATTTTATGTGTTTTTTGAAAAAAAAAGTTTTATGGACAAAGGGAACTAAGGTTATCAGACACCTGATATGTTCTTAATACAAGAATAATCTCATTTATATATTTGTAGTGGAAACCAGAGTAACTGTGTAGATGAATATAACTCATGTGTGATCCACAACTAGTAAATACTGGCTCTGGAATTTGTTGTTGTTTTGGTATTGTTTTTGCTCTGTCACCCAGGCTAGAGTGCAGTGGTATAATCATAGCTCACTGCAGCCTCAAACTCCTGGGTTCAAGCAATCCTACTGCCTCAAACTCCCAAGCTAGGATTGTAGACATGTGCTAACACACCTGGCTAATTTAAATAGAGATGGGGTCTCCCTATGTTACCCAGGTGGGTCTCAAATTCCTGACCTTATGCGATCTTCTGCCTTTGCCTCCCAGAGTGTTAGGATTACAGGTGTGAGCCACAGTGCTTGGCCAAGGTTCTGGGATTTGAACTCAGGTCTAAATGACCCCATGTTTGCATGGGCTTTCTGCATACCACTGTGCTACCACTGTTTTGGCACTGAAAAGGAAGATAATTCTCACTTGCAGCTGTCTTTTGTACTCTGCTTTAAAAGGTACATTTATAGCTTAAAGTGAAGAAGAGCAGATTCCTATAAAACATGCCCTGGCAGGCTTACTCTAGTATTTATGTGACTGCTCGGGCACCTCAGTTGAGACCGTTCTGCTAAACTCAGCTGTCAAACATTGTCCCATTTGTGGATGTGGCCACAAGAAATAAAAGTGGAACAGTGACTATAGTGATAACTACAGAAATTCTCTTATTTGTATATATTGTCGTCCTCAAAGTTTCTTCCACAAATCAACACTCCGTGCTTTGATGTCAGAAGGAGTTCTTTTCTGACACTGAGCTCTTGCAAGTACAGGACATTCAAGGAGTCTAGAAAGGAGGCAGACATATTATTTGCTAATTTCTCATGTGCTGAAAGTCAAGTAAGCTTGTGTTCTATTGACAAGAGAATCAAGATAATATATTTTCCTTTTCACTTTTAATCCAAAGAGGTTTCTAGTAAATTGGAAAATGTGGTGAATTAAAATAGAAATGTGCATGCTAACACAGGCTCAAGTCATTTTTTATCTTATCACTTGATTCTCTTAATTTTTTCTGCATAACTTCATTTCTGATAGAGTGAACAGCTTTCGTAAGTTAGAACTGTTGAGGCTTTTTACTCTGACTTAATTGACATTGGATGAAGGCGTTTTGGAAGTGCCAAGCTACTATACTATTACTGAAAAGGGAGGCACTGTCAAGTAAATACTTAAAGGTCAGACAGTGTACAGTTTCATTTCCATTAATTCTGAAAACTTGAGAAAAAAAAGTTAGTGAAACAAGATTAAATTGGCATGTGATCAGAAGTATGATTACTGAGTCATTTTAAAGCTGTATTTGAAGTAGAAAACTCTTAAGACTTAATAGTGGGTTGTTACTATTATAAAAATGAATAGAATATAAGATTAACCAGAGTTAGTAGAGACTTCAGTTCATAGAATAGGTGGAAACTTGTCAGTCCGTAGAGTAGGTGCAGTGTTCTTCCTCTTACAAAATGTTTGTAAGTTGATATTGTTTTTCTAAAATATAAAAAGATACTTGTGAAGAGCAATTTGGCAATATTATCAAGATCTGTAAAAATATTCATACCTTTTGAACAGTAAATCTCCTAAGAATCTATTGTACAAGTATAATTAGAAATGCAGACAAATATGTATGAATATGGATGTTTCTTACACTTTATAATTGCAAAAATTGGGAAGAACTGACAACATTAAGTAAATGATAGAATATTTTTATGCAACTTCTAAAATTTTGTTTTTGAAGAGTAGCTAATGGATAAGTAGTCAGTATATAGAGTGAAAAAAAAACAGTACAAAATATGTAAGGTATGCAGATTTTCTTGAAGCATAGTCTGTTTAAGCATCTATATTTATCTCTAATTTTTAAGCTTAGAGCCTGCATCACCTTCATTGTAGATTAAAAAACATACATCTAAGATACGTCTTTTCATATCCTTAACTGCTTTTGGTCCCAGGACATATGTGATCTTTTGAATTACCCTATACAATATTAGAATCTATTGCATAAGACCATGTCTTTAAAAGGACCAAGCAGTATTTTACATACTAGAAAACAATTTTTCTCACTTTGCCTTTGCTATATTGTTAATGGTGATGCTAAAATAGGTACATATAAACAGGATTGAGTATTAAGGTAATAACATGCTCTTTAGAGTCTAGTGGCCTGGATTCGAACCCTAGATCCATCACTTACTAGCTGTGTAATCTTGGGGAAGTTACTCAGACTCTCTCTGCCTCCTTTTTTCTTGACGTTGAGGAAAAAAGTATCTAACTCACAGGATGATCATTAGAATTAAGAGTTAATACATGCAAAGCATTTGGGAAATTGTCCGTTGCATAATAAACTTTCAAAAAGGGTTCTTATTAATATTATTATGTAGAAACACTTATTCCTGGCTATTACCTATTGAGGACTTTTTCATTTTTTAAATAAAAATTAAAAACAACTAATAATTTAACTTTTACAAAAACTTTAGCACATTACTCTTTATATCATTGTATTTTATGGCATAATTACTATTTATCAATTAACTTGTATTTCCATGTTTTATAGCTTCAGGAGGTCTGAGGAAGAGGTACAGTGACTTAACTAAGTTCACCCAATAAATAATAGGATTAGTGCTGAAACCCAAGTTCTCTTGATTAATTGTTGGTTGTAGGCAGTAATACTTTTCCTTCATAGGCCCTGTTGCCCTACTTAATCAGAATGCTTATTTAACATTTAACAGAATGTATGTTTTTGTATTTACTCTAATAGCCACCTTTAAGTATTCCATTAGGTAGATGTTGTATTTCATAGGTTAAAAAAAGAGGGGACAGAGGCTCTATTGGTTTAGACATTTTCCTCATTTAATTTTAACAACTATTTAAATAAAAGTCCTTTGTTAAATAGAAGTTGAATGAAATAAACCAGTAACATGTTAGTTAGGTATTTTAATCATAAGTATATGTTATGAATGAATCTGTGTCCTTCACTTATTCTGTATTTATAGAACGATTACAGGTAAAACAAAGGTGCACTTTCAACACTTTATTATCTGAGATACAAAGGCAAGTTGATGACAGATCAAAACTTGTCATAAGCATTCCCAAATATCATTTGAAACATAGATGAGGCCTTTTGTTAGAGATTTTTTTGTATTGGAACTTGGCCTCTAGAAACTTTTACCTTCAGAGTTCTAAAATTTCATACTCCTTGCTCATTTAATGTACATGGGTGGTCAAGTCTTTGGGTAGACTGAGGTAGACCCAGCACTAGTGATTTCCTAGGGCTCACATAGGTGCCATCTTTTTTTCACCAGATAGAGCAGTCTTGATGCTGCCTCTATGCCTATAGTTCACATTTATTATCTATTTAGGATAGATACACTCCTAGGTTCTCTGCTAGGGTATTTTTTATTACTGTTTTATTACTCATCTTGGCAAGTATGAATAGATATTATGATATTTATCATTAAATTTATTTAAATGCATTAATGTAACTCCACTTTGTTGTAGATGTATTCGTGTCAATAAATTTCAGAGAGTTGATCCTGATGTCCTGAAAGCCTGTGAAAACAGTTGCATCTTGTATAGTGACCTGGGCTTGCCAAAGGAGCTGACTCTCTGGGTGGACCCATGTGAGGTGTGCTGTCGGTGAGTTCTCGAGTCTGGAGGCTGAACTGATGATCATACTGGAACTAATTTTATGGCATTCTGTCATGTACAGCCTGCCTGTGTGTCTTTATGGCCAGGAGATGGTAGTTTAACTTTCTCAGATGTAAATGTTATGAAATATTTTTCTGGAGATGATGGTGAAGGACTAGTTACATTCCTGCTTTAGAGCTGAAAAACGAAACTGATTAGGTGGAGTTTTTCTAGTAGTGCTTTGCCAAGAAGTTTATTGTAGACCAAGAAATAGACACCTAGATTCTGCTAAGTGTCTATTATTATCTTTAATTCTTAGTGCACTTGTCTGTTTATGTTCAAATTAAGAAGCTAATCCCAAATAATACTGCTGGATAATAATAATTGGATTGTTTCTATTTATTCTCCTCTCTTTTTTTTTTTTTTTTTGAGACGGAGTTTTAATCTTTTCGCCAGTGCTGGATTGCAATGGTGTTATCTCGGCTCACAGCAAACACTGCCAACCAGGTTCAAGTGATTCTCCGGCTTCAGCCTCTCGAGTAGCTGGAATTACAGGCGCCTGCCACTGCACCCAACTAATTTTTTTTTGTGTGTGTATTTTTAGTAGAGACAGTGTTTCACCATATTGACCAGTCTGGTCTCGAACTCCTGACCTTGTGATCCACCCTCTTCAGCCTCCCAAAGTGCTGGGATTACAGACGTGAGCCACTGCGCCTGGCCTCCTCCTTTTTGATTATATAAGTGACTGAGTGATACTTGGGTTTTATTTTCATAATGGAAGTTACTTTTCTCATATCCTAGTGAATAGAGTTGTGAAAGATCAGTGCTAGATATGAAATCTTTTTGAACTCTACTCACTCAAAAACCATTCTTTGTGGACCAGGCACTCTTAGTTGTGGGGTTTCAAAACTAAAAGCAACATTCTGCTTTTAGGTAGTTCAGTTTGAAATTAAGGAGAAGAAAAATAAGCAAATTACCTCGTCATCTGATTTATGCTATAATGGAGAAGTATACAAAATGCCATGGTAGGTTGCACAAAGTAGAAAGTTACTCCATCTGCTGAGGAGTCAGGAGACTACTGAGTAGGTGATACTTGAGCTGGGAGGGGAAGGATGAGCCATGGTTGACCAGGTAACAAGTTGGGAAGGATGTTTAGGTAGCAGGAACAAGATCAACAGAGGCGTGGAACTCCTGCAAGAATTTTCTTGTGGCTATACCTTTAGGGTGTTTCTCTTTGGTTTTGAGGTACAATTCACCTGACAACCTGGCCTCTTGTAGTAAAGGTACTTTTTGAAGGAACCCTAACTATATGCTTCCAGGATGGTTACAGACTGACCTGATTTCCAACAATGAAGGTGGAGGTGAAGACATGAGAGCTGAATTACATGGTTATTCTGCATTAAATTTTGTCAGAACCACCTCTTGAGGTTACTACCTGATTTGCCAGTGGTTGGTATAAGTTTATTGCTTTGGGAAACCAGGTGTAGGTGGGAGAGGTTTATGATAAAGATTCCCCAGTATTTCTTTCTTGGGTAGAAAAGGAGAGCAAGCTATCTCAAATTTAGGTCTGAGAAAATAAACATTTTTAGATTCTGGCACTAATAAAGGACTTGCCTTAGGCTAGTCTCAGACTTGGAAAACTTTGGCCACTGAACCTGTGCAGAGACCTCCATTTATAAGAAATAGCTGTCAAAAAGCTACTATATTGAATTGCTTACTTTTTAATTTGACCTGCACTTAGATACTAGTTGGCTCTTACATAATACACGTTCTTTAAGTTAGTCATGTAGTTTCTCAACCCATAAAAAGTGAGAAGCAACATTGGAAAGACAGTTGATCAGTCAGATGCCACCAAAAAATGTCATATGGTCTGATGTAGAGGTGAAAGTGAAAAAGCTACAATATCAGCACAAGTATTTTATCACAGTCAAATAGTTTATGTTTGATATAATGATCCTGAACCATCAGGGAAATGTTTTTATGTCCATAGATGTTTAACAAGTTACGTAATTATATAAACATTTTGGACCTTTGTATTTAAAATGCTTAAAATAAGTCTCAGCACCTGAACAAAAAAATTTTAGTTATTTGGACATGACTTTGTAGAATGAAAAAAAGTTTTTTTAGTTATACGGACATTCTACTTCAGTAGACATTTCATTACTTGATGATGCCTGGTAGGAAAAACTACTACTTTGCTTTCACCTTATTAATTTAAGAAAATCTTTTCATTCAGTAGGCTTCTAATAATTTTACATATAAAATTTTGCCAAAACTTGAGTCTGGTGTGATTTTTTTTCCAGCTAATAGATAGAAATCACCTGCAGAATGTAAGGTGTACATTCAATAGCAGAACCCCAGGAAGAAAGAAAGAGGTATTAGCAGTTGAGTAGAGGTGGTTGATGTAAGTTAACAGAAGAAAAAGAGACACTGAGAAGTGCTTTTTCCACTGAAACTGGAAAGATAGATATTTTGAAAATTAAAACAAAGCTGATCTAGCAAGTATACAATTGATCAAATATCTGAGAATCTTTAAAAATAACTCAATGATATGCTAGAGACTAAGATTGTAAAAAAAAAAAAATTGAGATGCACTCTGCATTCTTCATAGTCTTCACTTACTCTGTCTGACAGAGTAAAATGTTGCAAGAGTACAGAGTGCGCCAAATAGTCAGAAAGGTTATCATATCACTTAGTGTAATACAGAATGGAAAATAAATCTCTGCTATCATGAGAAGTTATCTGCTATCATGAGAAGTTCAGCTTCATTATCTACTCAACATATTTTGCAACTTTTTTTTTCCCAATACAGAGTGTTAGATACTATTGATTGTTTCAGAATAACTAAATTAGCCTTGAGGTTTTACCAGTGATCATTGAAAAATGGAAAGTTTAAAAGTTGTCCAGCTGTTACTAATTCTCCTAAGAGATTGACTGCACATTATAATGTTACAGTAGTATAGTCAGCAGCTTCTCTTACCGTGAAGAGAGCTCCTCACACCAAAATACTGCAAAGGGAAAAATGAAGAACCTAAATGGGTGTCAACGAAATCTGAGTTTAAAGCTCATCTTCAATCATTAGATATTTGCCCTTGATTGAGGTGTCTATTTCTACAAAGGCAGGATTTTTTCTGAAATTTCTTGCCTTTCTGTTTTTGAATTTCGATTCCATTAATGGGCAAAACTGAGATAGGCCTAAGCCATTGATATATTACTGTCATTAACACATGAATTAACTCTTGATTATCTTGAAATTTGTTGAGTCTTTCAACCATGAAGAGGACATTGAGTAAATGTGTATTGCTAAAACCTTATGCTAAGTAAACTTGAAATTAGAGAACACAAATTTTATGTTGTGAGGAACTCACCTAGTTATTTAGGAATTGTATTTTTTGTTGGGTTTTTTCTTTTGTTTGTTTGTTTTGTTTTAGAGATAGGGTCTTGCTCTGTTGTCCACGCTGGAATGCAGTGGCGTGATCATAGCTCACTGTAATCATGAACTCTTGGGCTCAAGCAATCCTCCTGCCTCAGCCTTCTAAAGTACTGGGATTACAGATGTAAGCTACCATGTCCAGTTTCTGTTTAGGCATTTTATACTATGAAGAGTCACCAGCCGTAGATCAACCACTATCTAGCCAGCTCCAGCTTCCTCATCCAGCATACAGGAAACTAAGGTCTAGGGAAATTAAGTGACTTGCCTCTGGTGAATAGAGCTAGTTAGTGGCAGAATCAGAATGAGAAACTAGTCTAATGCCCTTTCTACCAACTTGTAGCAACTTTAATCAGGTAAACTAAAAAAGAATAGAAGGCCGGGTGTGGTGGCTCACGCCTATAATCCCAGTACTTTGGGAGGCCGAGGCGGGCTGATCACGAGGTCAGGGGTTCGAGACCAGCCTGACCAACATGATAAAACCCCTTCTCTACTAGAAATAGAAAAATTAGGTGGGCGTGGTGGCACACGCCTGTAATCCCAGCTACTCAGGAGGCTGGGGCAGAAGAATCGCTTGAACCCCGGAGGCGGAGGTTGCAGTGAGCTGAGATCGTGCCACTGCACTCCAGCCTGGGTGACAGTGAGACACTGTCTCCAACAACAAAAAAAACAAATAGAAAAGGGAAGCTATGTATTATATCAAAAAAGTATGTATAGTTTCATTTGGCCTCTGGGAATGGAAGACAGCATAGCTACATAGAACTCATCTATCTGTGATCTGAGACTTGACTTCCACATTTTCTTTTCTTTTTAATTTTTCTTTCTTTATTTTTTTTTTTTGAGAGACAGGGTCTTGCCACATTGCCCAGACTGGTCACATACTTCTGGGCTCAAGCAATCTGCCCACCTAGGCCTCCCGAAGTACTGGGATTACAGGCATAGCCACTGCACCCAGCCTCACATACATTTTCAAAGGCTTTATAGCAGTTAAGCCTTTTACTTTATCATAGATAACCATTCTGATTCAGAAATAATTTGAGACAAGTGCTATCTTGAAATGAATTAACATCAGCTATTTTTATTGAATCAAAAGCTTGACATTATTTCTACTTGGAGTTACTTTTTTTTAATCTTTTTTCCAACTTGGAATCACTTTAATTGCATTTCTAACTTTATGTGTTTTGTAAGAACTGCTTAACAATATCTTTCGTCCTGACACTAAAAATTATTTCATAGTGTTTACATTGTGCAATCTATTTAAATTTGTGGGTTTCTCCTTTGTCCAGTGAATAAAAACTCTTGGTTTTACTGTTTATTACACTATTTTCCTTCATTTCAGAATTTTTCTTTTAAGTAATCAGCAGTGTAGGTTGCATATTTTGACAGCTTTTTTTTTTTTTTAAATTTAGCCTTCAAAAATGTTTTGGAAGAATAACAAGACTTTTCATCTTACCTTAAAAAAAATTGTGAGAGGTGAGCAGTTATCCTAGGAAGCTCTGAAGTAAGCAGTATAATTTAAGCAAAACTTCTTTATACGGAGAGGTTTATAAAAAGATGAACAACAGTCTTTTTTCTTTAATCTCAATAACTGCCTCAGTTCTCATCTTTGTGAGTATAAATATGAGAAACACGGGCCCCCTTTTTACTTAATTAGGGTTAAAGTCAATTTTATAGGAAATTACCAGTTGATCTGTGACTTGAGTCATTAGGATATACATAACATTTAAAAATACAGCTGGGGCTGGGTGCAGTGGGTCACGCTTGTAATCCCAGCACTTTGGGAGGCTGAGGTGGTTGGATCACCTGAGGTCAGGAGTTCAAGACCAGCCTGGCCAACATGGGGAAACCTCGTCTCTACCAAAAATATAAATATTATCTGGGCGTAGTGGCGGGCACCTGTAATCCCAGCTATGTAGGAGGGTAAGGCAGGAGAATCAGTTGAACCCGGGATGTGGAGGTTGCAATGAGCCGAGATTGTGACATTGCACTCCAGCATGAGCAACGGAGCGAAACTCTGTCTCAAAAAACAAAAACAAAAAAGTCCGGGTATAGTGGTGGTGTATGCCTGTGATCCTAGCACTTAGGGAGGCTGAGGTGGGTGGATCTCTTGAACCTAGGTGTTCGAGATCAGCCTCAGCAACATAGTAAAACCTTGTGTCTGAAAATATGTATAAAGTAGCTGGGCATGCTGGTAAACTCCTGTAATCCTAGCCTCTTGGGAAGTCAGGTGGGAGGATCATCTGAGTCCAGGAAGTAGAGGCTGCAGTGAGCTGTGATTATGCCACTGCACTCCAGCCTGGGCAACAGAGTGAAACCTGTCTCAATAAAAAAATTAAAAGACATCAGAATTTTTTTTTTTTTTTTTTTTTAAAGAGATGGGGTTTCATCATGTTGGTCAGGCTGGTCTCGGAACTCCTGACATCGTGATCCGCCCGTCTCGGCCTCCCAAAGTGCTGGGATTACAGGCGTGAGCCACCGTGCCTGGCCTCAGAATGTTTCATGTACAACCACTTTCATTGGTACATAGAAAAATGTAATCAAAACAATGGAATTTTTTGATATTTTAAACATTTTTTTTAGGAATTAGTAGAAAAGAAAGTAATTAAGGAAAGAAAATGGAGTTACTTTTATGAATACTTAAATAGACCAGAAGTAGAAAACTGGTTTGCTTGCTGACATTGAGCTGTATTAGGATATTAAATGTGTAGGTCAAGTTCTGCGATGATTCCTTCTTTGCCTTGGATTGATGGCATGTCCAGATCTGTTTAATTGTTTTCATGGACATTTTTTGCTTTGCTGATGTGACTTCAAGATTTATAAGTTTTTAATTTTATTCTTAGATACGGAGAGAAAAACAATGCATTCATTGTTGCCAGCTTTGAAAATGAAGATGAGAACAAAGATGAGATCTCCAGGAAAGTTACCAGGGCCTTTGATAAGGTTACCTCTGATTATCATTCAGGATCCTCCTCTTCAGATGAAGAAACAAGTAAGGAAATGGAAGTGAAACCCAATTTGGTGACTGCAGCTGCAAGCCCTGTGTACCAGGTAACCATGAAACAGCTCAGTCTTGAAGGCATGAGCAGGGATTGCCAGGACGTTTCAGGTAGTCCTGCTTGGCATTGATTTGAGATTCTGGGTAATAGTTCTTGCCTTTCCCCATGCTAAGGGAAAGCTGTTTCTCTGGCATGTAAATAGGTGTCCTGAGTCATTTTTATTCAAAGATCAGCTCCACTGTACAATAAGTAGGATAAATATATTTCAAAAAAGTTGGCAAAAAGTAGAAAATTTTTAATGGTACAACATTCCCGATATTTTTAAATTTCTTATTCAGTTGTTACCACTTACTTAAGTATGTAACACTTTGTTTTGTACCTTTGGGTTTAACTTTCTATTCTCTCCCTTTCCATGATTAAAGAGAAATCTCTCTAAATTTATTCTATTATAATTAATATATTACTCAAGTTGAAACATTGTCTCCCTTTTTGCTTTACTAGTTGAAAAGTCATATAGCTAGTGTGTCTGCATTTACAGATCCATTTGCTTATTTACTACTTATATCTACATACCAAAGAACTTTTTATCGACTTTAAAAAATTACTGACCAAACAGCATTCTTCAACAGAAAAGACATTTTAAAGTCAGAACAACTTAAAGAGATCTTTTGAGTTGAGCCTTATTATGTATGTGTACTTAGGGTTAATTTTTAAAGGTACCTATTTTTATTTATTTGCCTTAATGTAATGAAACATACTAGGTTTATGGTAAGGTTGAGCTAAAAATAAAAATTTAGACCTAATGAGTAAGAAGCAGAATATTGGAGCTTTTAGTATGAGAAGCTAAGCTTTTAAATTCAGCATACATTTACATAATGAACATTATTTCAGTGTAACTTAATTTTTGGTTTCTCATTTTGTTTCTCAGTTGTTGAATTATTCTTCCTAGACTTGAGGGGAAGATTCTTCCTAGACTTGATAATCTGAAGATTATCATAATTTAGGGATATATGCATATGTATAATAACATGCACCTAGCTGTATGAAACTTCAAACAGTAAAAGAGAGTATAATAGTGAAAAGTCCTCTTTCTTCCCAACCAGCAGTCCTGTGCACTTCCACAGAGGCATTTGACACCAGGTTTTGTTTTGTTTTTTTCAGTATCCTTCCAGAGATTCCCTATATAAATAAGTAAACATAGTATTTGTACTTCAGGATCGTTTTTAAAACTTTTACCATAAATATTTGAGGCATTTTTTTTCTCCGTGTGATGGATTATATATTGCAAATTAGCTTTATTGAATTTTCTGGAATTCATTCAAATGTGTGGCACTTTTACCTCAGAATTTTATTTGTTGTTACTCAGCCAAGCAAGAATGTAAATCTCAAATTAAATTGATTGCTTTGATTTTTTTCTTTTTCTTTTTCTTTTTTTTTTTTTTTTTTGAGACAGAGTTTCACTCTTGTTGCCCAAGCTAGAGTGCAATGGCGGGATCTCGGCTCACCGCAACCTCCGCCTCCCAGGTTCAAGCGATTCTCCTGCCTCGGTCTCCCGAGTAGTTGGGATTATAGACATGTACCACTACGCCTGGCTAATTTTGTATTTTTAGTAGAGATGGGATTTCTCCATGTTGGTCAGGCTGGTCTCAAACTCCTGACGTTAGGTGATCTGCCCACCTCAGCCTCCCAAAGTGCAGGTATTACAGGGTGAGCCACTGCGCATGGCTGAGCCACTGCGCATGGCTGAGCCACTGCGCATGGCTGAGCCACTGCGCATGGCTGAGCCACTGCGCATGGCTGAGCCACTGCGCATGGC